>JAMKCH010018948.1:0-22056 GCA_023653785.1 Ophioderma brevispina
GGATTTCACAGGGTAAATGAGAAAAAAATTCTTCAAATAAAAAAATAGGTTTTTACTCCGAAAGGTTTTTATTCCGAAAGGTCGATATTCCGAAAATTCGGAGAAACGACCTTTCGGAGTAATGACTTTTCGGAGTAAAAACCTTTCGGATCAAATAACTTTCGGATTAATGACCCTTATTTCATTTTCGGAATAAAGACCCTTCGGAATAAAAATCTTTCGGAGCAATGACCCTTCGGAGAAATGATCGATCGGAGATAAAACCTTTCGGAGTATTGATCTTTATTTTCTGAGAAACGAGCTTTCGGAGTAATGAACTTCGGACTAATGACCCTTCGGAACAAATACCTTTCGGAATTATGAGCTTCCATAGAACAGTGTGTTCGGAGTAATGACCGTTCGGAGAAAAAACCTTTCGGAGCAATGACACGTCGGAATATCGAACTGTCCCCGCTTTTTTGAGGTGTCAACTAAGGTATACGCTAGCCCATTTTTAACAATGTCTGGCAGTAGGGTTGGGGGTAATTGGAGGTGTGAAATCTGTAGTGAGGGTCTTTTGCATGGTCGCAATGCCTTAACATATGGTAATTCTCACCTGAAATGATTAAGCCCAAATCAAAATGTTTTTTGTAATAAAACCACTCCGTAGTGGTTTTATTCAGAAAACATAGGTTTACAGTGTTAAAACCATAATAAAATACACATTAGAGTAGATTTCCTTTGTATGCACGCTGTTGACCGATCTATCACTGTTGTTGTTAGAGAATCAATGCATAATAACTCCATGATCAATGTGTATGAGTCCACGACTGTTCATGTAATAAGTGAATTTTTTAAAACACATTTGGCGATAACAAATTACAATGTACAGCCTGTCTCAAAAAATGGTACACTCAGAAAAAAATTGGTTAAAAATGAAATTTCAAAATATGTCAATCTTACTTGGCATAATATTAAAGAAAAAACTAGGCCTTCCAAAAGTGTTTGTTTCATCTTATTTGCTTTTGACACTTTAGAGATATAATCAATTCAGTGCGATACACCAAAATCGATTTTGTGCCACTTTTATGCATGGGCGGAGTTGTTTCGAGTACTGTGTCATGCTGTCTGGAAGCTCACAAAAGATAAAGATTGCAACTTGACAAAAGAAACAAAACACAGATCAAAGTACACAAAGGAAGTCTAGCTTTCTCGACACAAGCTTCAATAGTCAACATAATAAATTCAATGATAAATATTTTCTTTTCGTAAATAATAAGCAAATACAACTATTCATTGCACGTTCCAATGAAATGGAGAGTTTGAATTTATTACAGAAATTGGTATCTGTAAAAATCATGCAAGAAGGAATGTAATTGCAAATAAAATAAACACTCCAAATCCAAAGAAAAGGTTTTAAAATATTGCACTATCTTTGTGCATTGTTGAAAATAATAAAAATTACGGAGCGCGTGTTCTTGTGTTAAACGTCATTTTCGTCGTCTCGTTCTGTTTACCCATAAGGAAGCTGATTTGGTCTTAATCATTTCGGGTGAGGGCTTTTGTATATAAAAGCTTTACAACCATGCAAAAATATCGATTTTGAAAAATCTTGAGGGCGCACTATTTTTCAAATGTGCCAGTGTCTCTTTAAACTTACTAAAGATAATTTCCACCATTATAACCGTTTTCGCTTCTTTTAAAACTTCTTTATGAAATTAATCCCTTTTTGAAGAATTTCAAATCGGTTCAAATGTGAATAACTTATGTCTAACTAATTCTTTCACCGTTTTCACTCAATCCAAAAGTGACACAAAATCGATTTTTGTCTCTCGCAGTTATCTCTGGAGTTATCTCTCGATGGGAACAAGCAAATGAGATGAAATAAAAATGTTGGAAAGCCATCCTTTTTCTTTAATGTGATGTACAAAACGACTTACTTATGTTGAGATTTCATATTGCAAAAAAAAATTGGTTTTCGATTATATCATGGGAAGTCTTTGGGCATCAAAATATGAATTTTATGAGTATTTTTGTGTGAAATGTGCTTTTTGTTCTTTCTAGGTCTTACAGTCAATTATTTGAGAGCAATTTGAAGGAATTTTATATTTTGTTGAAAATGAGCTTGTCTCTTTAAGTCTAAGTTTAGTCGTTTGAATAGTTTAAGCGCAGGTCTAAAAAATGCGCTTTTCCAACACGGTTGGGCTCCGACATTTGTTTCATAGCCGCCATATTGGATTGTTAAATGAAATGCAGTATTTTTTCTAGATTAACCGTTTTTCGGTCGTCCGATGCAATCGGAAAGACCTTATGTCGGCCTGATTCGTGTGTCTGTCTGTTTGTCTGTGTGGCGGTCTGTGTGTCCGTGTGCATGTGTCAAACATTTAGTATACACCTTTTGGTTGACACTTTTTCAACTTAATGTCACGTTTTAGTGCAGTGATGGATCAAGTTCATACTGTGGGTATCCTGGTACATTAGACAAGGGGTATATATGGGTAACACATGATGAATCAAGGTTCGTGTCTGGGGGAACTTAGGGTCATTATCTTGCAGCCTGTGTGTGTGTTCCATTTTGTATAGTTTGACTGTTTCTGTATCGTCTGCACTGTAAAAAAATTTCCGTAAATTTAGGAAATTTCTGGCAGCAGTTTTCCAGATATTTTTAGGGTAAATTTACCGAAAGTTCTGTCAAATAACGGAATTTTACAGTATTTTTACAGAAATTTGTCCATATTACGGAAAGAAATGTGGTATTTTTAACAAATGTTGCCGTAATTTAAAATTACGGAACAAAAAAAAATTCCGGAAATATTGCTGCCATAAATTGTTGAAATATTTCCGTAAATTAACCATTTTGTTATAGTTTTTTGTTTTATTCTTATTGTTTTCTAAAACCGATGTTTCCGTAATTTAACGGAAAATCTGTTTTCCTTAATTTTCGGAAATTTTTAACAGTGGGCCCAAACGATTGGACCAATTGCAGCCAAATTTGATCAGAAGAACCACTGGCCCAAGGGTCATATGAGATGTACGCTTTGAAAATCTATCCATTGGTTTTCCTGCCACAAATCAAATGCTACGATCATCAAATATGGTCAGTTTGAGCACTGACCCAAGGCCCATGAAGTGTACACAGATTGGGGTCAATATGCATTGATTAAAGGGACATTCTGTCATTTTAGTCAGGTTGACTGGTTATTGTATCTCCTGCCCAAACGCTTACGACTTCCATAATCGGACGACCTATATGGGGCTGCTGTCCCTATTTTTTAATCCAAAGAGCAATTTGTCTTTCAAGTTTTAAGTCTATGAGTAATTGTTATACATTTAGCTTTCATATAAGACATGTTCATTGCATGGCTTCAACATAGTTATCTTTCTCTGAAATATTACCTACTATACTTAGTTCATCAGGTAGACAAGGATAAATATTTATTAATATAAACTAAGTAGTTAAATATCAAAACAAATATAAATCGTATATGTAAATATACCGTTCTGATGCTATCCTCTAGGAAAGCGATGGACACCTTTCGGACCTATAGCTAATATCTATGGCTTGTTAGTTTAATTCGGTTAAGGCGCCGTGCTAGTAATACGGGGTTGCCGGTGTCGAGTCCGGCCAAGTGCACAGCGGTTTTTTTCAACACTTGCGTGGTTTAGCTATCTCGAGGGGGGGGTTGTAAAGCTTTATATACATTCGCCCTCACTGAAATGATTACGACCAAATCAGCGTCCTTATGGTAAACAGAACGATTTAATAATTAATGTCACCGGCGACATTAAGTCAGCAGACGCCGGAAAATGGCGTTTAACACAAGAAAACGACCGCCGTATGCTGTTCCACCGGCATGCACCCTATTGACCACAGGCTTGGACCATTGTGGTTTTTAATGATATAAGATACGACTCATGCTATTCACTGTAATATACGCTTTGTTGATTAAAGTTATGGAAAAAAGTTAGCCTACAAATTACGTAGATGTCTTGAACTCTTATTAACGGTCCTTATCTCTTTTTGGTAGTTATTTTATGTGTAAAAATGTATCTCTTTTTTCAATGGCCTACATATCATTGAGAGCAGAAGGAAGAAAGGACATCGAGGATAAGGAATGAAGTGCGCCCTCTCCCTCTAGTTTTCATGAGAAGGATGAACTTGAAACGTTTTACATAATAAAGCGACATGCTCAAAAGTTTACCTTTTGCGAATTTTCAAAAAAATCGTGCTAATAAATTCCCCAAAGTCGGTTTTATGTAATATTTATTAATACAGGATTCAATGGACAATTTAAAAATTTCCCATATTTGAAGCCTTTCCACCCCAAGAACTACAATGCCGCGTTGCAACGAAGTGGCCTATATTATTTAGCAACATTATGTGAGTGGCGTTCTGGTTCTTGGGGGGAAAGACCTATTTTGCATTTTGTTTTCTGGGGGCCGCGAAACACTAAATGGAAGTGCCCCAAAAACAACACGAACTTTTTCTTTTACATACAAACCATACCATATCCACTATATATGGTAAGGCATGCTCATCTACAAAGTAGTCAGTTCAGTAGCCTTGGATGTGAGCCACATGTTAACAACAGTGACCATGCACGTTCTGGTTATCATAAATCATACTAAAAATACAGGGGATGTATTGGCTCAATTACAATGGTGAATGAAAGCTATTGAACTGCGCTACGGGGATTTGTACTTTTATGAGTCATGTGTCGTTAACTGCTATGATATAAATAGCGAGGTCATGGGCTATTGTGTTGTATTCCAGAGTCTGTATGGTGTGAAGACGGTTATCTAATCCAAATCTTAGCAGCATAAGCTTATAGGTACTTTGGGATATTGTTATAAAGGGGCTGCCTCATTAGCCTCTTGTAGCTTATGAAGGAAAAAGGTAATCTATAGGCGCACTTACAAGTCCATGACAAAGGGCAGCTACTATGCAACATCTTCATGTTCATTATAATCAATGGTCATGAAATGGAGGCATGCTCTAGCTTTGCTTTTTCTAGAGAGCTTGCCCGGAAGTTACCCATACTTTTTTCATTTTGTCTTGATACAAGTGTATTTTGGGGATAAAAAACACATGCGTACATGATGAAGTAGTTGTTAAACACCAACTCAAAATTGATGGTGAAAATATAACTATTATGATGATAGAGGGGCCCCCTCCGTCTCTCCTTATCCGGCGATTGTCCTTTCCTATTTTGTGAAAAGGTGGCCTGCCGCTTTAAAGAGGTTGGCCCACAAAGACTTTATTTTAAAATTAAAAAACGAATGAATCCAAATCTCTTTCCTTTTCTAATATAATTTTTTCAATTTTTTGATAAAATGGTAATTTTCCGCAAATTTGGATTCCGAAGGATTAACCATCATCTCAACTCTGCTACATTTCACTGATTCACAATGGAAACCGTCATGTTTTCTTTTGAAGTAAGAAAAAAGTGTACTGATGCACTGATTAAATAAAAATTCAAATCCTTTTCTACACATTCTGGGCCATTTTTATTCAAAATACGGAAATTGCCGAAAACTTGAATTTTTTAATATCTCTGCAACGGAATGCAAAGACTAAAAGTTGTACTTACGAGTCAAGACGTATATTTAAAAATCTCAATTTTGATATGGTGCATGTGTGTGAGTGCGGTGGTGTGGGTGTATAGGTGTGGTGGTTGTGGTTTATGTTCGTTGTAAGGTGCTTGTTTGCAATGGTTTTTGAAGCATCATATAATGTGTCATATGGAGTGATTTCATATAGATTAGACATTCACAAGATTTCTTACCTTGCATTTGGCAACAGAATTATCTTAAAAGTGAAAACAAAAGGTGATTTTTATTTGCTTTCATTTCATTATAATACATAATACATAGGCTGAATTTCGTATTTGCTCCTATACGAAATTATTTATTTCACAATTATGTACCAAAGAAATATTTCTAAGCTTAATACTTTCAGATGGAAATATTATTGACGAAGAGATTCGCATTAGTGCAAAAATCAGGGCTTTCAATTTTTTTCGGGATACCCGATATGTGAAACTTTTAATAAAAAAAGATTTAAATCGGACACCTCGTTTTCGAGAAAATTAATCCGGGACCCGTCCTTATGCACCAACGGGACAGTCGGTGACAAAAATAGTTTTCCGCATATGTGACCTTTGACCGTTTGGTGGTTACACATGCTTGTAGACTTATGCTAAAACTATCAAACACAAATGATAATTAATATTGATTAATGTTTCATGAACTAATTACATATTGATGATATGTAAATAGACTAAAATAGGTCTGGAATCGACTTCCCTGTAGAAATGAATTGGTGAAACAGATGGTTCTGAAAAATGACTCATAAAGCTCTTGTTCTTGGTACTATATACATATGCAATCAATTTACTGATTATTTTAGATTAATCAATTTACTGCATGAAAACGACAAATTAGATTAGAATCAATTAGATTAGAATCAATTTAGATTATAAACTTTACTCCTGTATGCAATCAATTTGTTTTATTCTTAAATCAAAACAACCATTAGTTTAAAATTTTTAGTGCACAGTGTGCGAAAAGCAAAACAAAACTGCCGCTTTTCATGTGCATAAAAATTAATGTTTCACCCCTAATTTCCGAACCATTCAATATTTTTCAAATTTTTCAAAAAAGGCTTTACCGAGTTTTTACAAACGTGCTGTTTTATTGTAATTTATTAAGGTCTCTAGAATCCCAGCAGGAATAAAAATGTTAAGTTTGACACCAGTGGGATATGGTATCCATTGGTTTCGTTTCGGTGTTATTTCATTAGCATCCTGTTGGACATCTTTTTTCAAAAGGTTAATGACACCAATTGGAATTATAACTGTGGTTAATCATAACACCAAGTTGCGCAATCTAATATCCTTTGGTGTAAACTTAACACTAAAAACGTTAACTATGATTTTTTTCTTGGATTCTACATAGCAACGAAAGTGTTAATCTTGTAATATTGTCGTGTAATGAATGAAACGTAATAGAACTCATTTTGTTATTTTGTTTTCTGTCTCAAGATCAGCCTACTAAACTGCCACATTGGACTTTGACTACCAAACTCTCTACCACGTCCATCATGGAGATATTGGATGAAAGAGTAACTGACGTAACTGCAACTGTCAGTCCAGCAGATTTATCAGTAACTATTGAAGGTGATAGTGATTTCATTCCTCTGACTGCTGAAACTGTGGTGACTTCTCCACCAAAGACGAAATCTAAAAGCACCCCGTTTACTTCAGAGCAAATTCGAGAGAAGGCAACATCAAAATTTAGTCAACCGACTACGATTTTGAACGTCAGTGAAAACGTTTTTAGAATGCATGAAACTTCGTCGGCGTCGTCTAAAATCCAGGTTCCAAGAAATAAATTACCGATTGTTGAAATACAGGATGGAGCGACAAGTACTAAAGTTATGCGAACTTCAAACCCAACATCGGCGGTCACTTTCGTAGAAGAAGGGTTCATACCTGTATCTTCAAAAGCCACAAGTTCTTCAACACCAGAAGATCCAATAACTGAGGATATCTGGGAAACTGCTACAGGAACTAAAGTGACGACAACAACTTTCAGAACGATGACATCATCAAAAACCACGCAAAGTGATAGTATCCTCTCAACCACAGAAGTTACATCAGCTTCAACACCAGCTGCAGCTAAAACAACCCCAACAATGATTGAGATACAAGAACACACGTCCAATACTAAAACAAAGGCAATTCCTACCACAGAGTTTTTAACAATTGAACGTGACGATGGGTTTATCCCCGTGACTGTGGAAAAGACAAGCAAACAAAACACTCATAGCGTCACTGTTCCAATTGTTGCTCCCACCAACAAGGTATCGCAACTTGCACTTTTACCAGAGGAATATAGCAAAACCACCACATCAGCATTTTCTAAAAGCACAGCAACTGACCGAAATTTACAGACAGGTAGCGTTGACCTCATGAAATATTATATTTATATAACATTATAACACTATAATGTAAATATGTATATATTTATATAACATTATAACATAATGTAAATATATATAACATTACACTCTAAATGTTCACTTGTTTGTTTACTAACACGTATTTGTCCCCAAAATCCAAGCACATAAATCATGCGTTTTCTCATGTTTATATGCTGATAAAGCTTCTATTCAAACAACTGGATAAACCATTTGATCACAAACCATCTTTATTTTAACCATTGAATAGGAATGGTTTATCCGTTGCAAAATTAGCCTATGGGCAATTCCAGAAAATATCAACACTCCCCCAAAATGACATTGGGATTTCCCACACCTGTTTTATCCAAAATGCTCGGGAATTCCCATAGTGAAATCTAAAAGTGCATGGGAATTCCCATCCTGAAACCCAAACGTGCATGGGAATTCCCATCATGAAATCCAAAAGTGCGTAGGAATTCCCACAATGAAAACCATATCCAATATTTCAATTGTGTAACTTTAACAGATGCACAGAATAGATAATTGAGCAATTTAATAGCTAACCAAAGATGTCTCTGGGAATTTCCATAACTTTACTGACTCACTGAAAAAAAATCCGATTTCCCAAAGAATACTATCAGTTATACTCGATTCATCTGATATGTGACCCCGTACATTTCTTGCGGAGGTGAAAAATTAAATGAGGCGCAGGAACTTCTGTTAATCATGTTATTGTGAGCAATGTTAAGGCCTGAAATACACTATAGTGCGTTTCCATACTGGAATGGAATTGTATTTAGTGGCAGGTGAGTGAGTTAAATGACCGGAGCGTCCCCCAAGATAAGCCGGTGTGGCACGTGCATTTGAATTCTTTCATTTTCCTTCTCCGACTTATTGGAATAGGTCCAAAACTCCAGGGGGACGAACGTATCAACGCGAATCGAGTATAGTAGGCTGTTTTACCCTTCGTCCTCGTCGGTCACAAACACGTGCAACCAAAGATGACATGATGAAAAACGCCCACGGGAATTCCCACACTGATTGAGAATTTCCATAGTCATTTCGAATTTTGAAATTGTCATCTTTGGGGTGTGTGTGTGGATAATTTCTGGAATAGCCCTATACACATGTTAAAACGCATATAATATGTGCTCGTATTTTGGGACAAATATTATTATATTTTGCTATTATATATATTACTACTAATGCTACTACTCTACTATTACTACTACTATTACAGAATTATGTAACTACTAATGCTACTGCTGCTACTGCTACGTTGTAAACATAGTGATTAGAAATTAAACACCTTTCTAAACACTATTTGCATCATTTTTTAAAATATTTTTAAATAGCTACACACTTTGTTAAAACATGTTTAATATCTAAATACTTATATCTAAATAGCTTTCAAATCAAACATGTTTAGGCATTTGATGCCGAGTATTTAGAGATTTGATATGTGTAATGCCTAAATACTACTTTGCACCACGGTTCTAAACACTGATTTTACAATGTACTGCTACTGCTACTTCTACTGAGTTAATAAAGATATTGTTTAAATTAAGTGCTTCGGGTCTTTATCAGCTCATACAGAATGGCAACGCGATTATTTTAAGTGGGAAATGACGTTGCATGCCCGTTCTTCCACATAGAAGTATTAATTATTCAAGGTTATCTTTAGCCCCAATTTTTCTATCATTTGCCCATTGCCCATAACCAATGAAAAATGGTTGAATTCTTGGATGACAACTAACATAAGCAATGTTTTTTTAATTTTTGGAATAAAATGGTCATTTTCCTCAAATTTGGGATTTCCCGAAGATTGACCATTCTTTCAATCTCTGCTTACATTTCACTAAATTCACAATGGTCACCGTCATTTTTTTGTATGAAAGAAAAACGTGTACTGAGCCTGATTAAATTTTTAAAAAAATCATTCAAATCCTATTCTTCCCATTTTTGGGTCATTTTTTTCCAATTTTCCGGAAATTACCGAAAATCTCCGAAAACTGAATTTTTTAATATCTCGACAACGAAATGAGATACGAACCTCAAGTAAGGACTAAAAGTTGTAAATTTATGAGTTCAAGAAGTACATGTAAAAATGTCAATTTTAATATCCGATGGACTTAACACGGTTTGGAAATAAGCTCTTCACATATAGAATCCAAGAAGGGAAAATGGTGTTAAGATTGACAATGATGGCTTTATTATCTATTCCTTTCGGTGTTATTTTAGCATCAATCCTATTGCACAGAATTACATCTGGTGCTAATGACACCACTCGGAATTATAAATGACCCAAACACCAAAAGGTGTGAATTCTAAAATCTTTTGGTGTAAACTTAAGGCCAAAGTGTTCACTTTGATTTCTTCTTTTGAATTATATATGTCAATTAAAGTGTCAATGTTGTAAAGTTGCTGTGTGATGAGTTGAATGTATTAGAACTCATGTTCTTTTTTCCCTATAAAGGTTCTGGGGATTTCCAGCAACAGACGACTTCCATGGAACTTACTGCAAGTAGCCAAGGGGCTACAAATCAGCCTACTAAATTCCCAGATTGGACTTCGACCACCAAACCCTCTACTACGTCCATCATGGAGGTGTTGGATGAAAGAGTAACTGACGTAACTGCAACTGTCAGTCCAGCAGATTTAGCAGTAACTATTGAAGGTGATAGTGATTTCATTCCTGTGACTGCTGAAACTGTGGTGACTTCTCAACCAAAGACGAAATCTAAAAGCACTCCGTTTACTTCGGAGCAAATTCGAGACAAGGCAACATCAAAATTGAGTCAATCGACTACGATTTTGAATTTCGATGAAAACGTTTTTAGAATGCATGAAACTTCGTCGGCGTCGTCTCAAATCAAGGTTCCAAGAAATACGTCACCGATTGTTGAAATACAGGATGATGTGACAAGTACTAAAGCTATGGGAACTTCAAACCCAACATCGGCGGTCACTTTTGTAGAAGAAGAAGGGTTCATACCTGAATCTTCAAAAGCCACAAGTTCTTCAACACCAGAAGCTCCAATAACTGAGGATGTCTGGGAAACTGCTACAGGAACTAAAGTGACGACGACAACATTAAGAACGATGACGTCATCGAAAACCACGCAAAGTGATAGCATTCTCCCAACCACAGAAGCTATATCAGCTTCAACACCAGCTGCAGCTAAAACAACCCCAACAATGATTGAGATACTAGAACACACGTCCGATACAAGAACAAGGGAAATTCCTACCACAAAGTTTGTAACAGTTGAAAGTGACGATGGCTTTATCCCAGTGACTGTGGAAAAAACAAACAATCAAAACACTCATAGCGTCACTGCTCCAATCGTTGCTCCCACCAACATGGTGTCGCAACTTGCACTTTACAAGAGGAAAATAGCGAAACAACCACATCAGTATTTTCTAAAAGCTCAGAAACAACTGACCAAAATATACAGACAGGTAGCGTTGACTTAATGAAAGGTAGCACACAAAATGCAAGAAAACTTGAGCTGGAAAGAACTACAATATTCAAAGAGGTACCAGAGACATCATTTGAGAAATCTACGCGAACTGTCACTCTTGCTTCCGAAGTACCATACCCGTCCACTCCGATGGAAATGCAAACATCAATCATCACGCCTTCCACGCTGGTATTTCCAGACCATGAACGGGGTGATTTAACATCACCGGTAATACCTAGCGTGCGAGTAGAGAGAACTACTTCAGGTATCACAACAAATACCACCAAAAAAGGCAAGTTTCTCACTTCTAGTTCCGCCATCTTGACAACAGCAGGTGGAGGATCTTCTCTTTCACCTTCTCCAAGGCATTCGCTGCCTTTCGACATTGTTCCATTTCCAGTGGCTGTAATTGTAGGATCTACTCATATTCCTCGGTGCGGCAAGATGAAATTAAGTGCTCTCAATTCCCGCGATACCTTGGGAGGTGGGCTATCTTATGACTGGAGTGTTGCAAGTAAAGGTGACACTGAAGCTATCGAGGAAGCCATGGAGTTCTATAAAGGTAAATAACGTTTTTGGGCCTCAAACGTGTTTTTGCAGCGGTCGCATACATTTAATCAAACAATTCACTTTAGTAAGAGCGCTTACGTGTCTGTATTATGTGCTTCTTTACAGTTACAGAGGCTGGGCTTAGCGTCCCGGTGCTTGCTTTGAACGGATCCCTAATGACAGACTTCGACACAGTCTATACATTTAACCTTACTGTTACCAATACTTTAGGCATGTCGGACTCCACCACAGTCGATGTGATGAGATCATCAGGTGCGCTGTTTGAAGTAATGATATCAAGTAACGTCGATGAGAAGGCAATTCAACTTTCTGAAAGGTATGTATGCAAGTAACCAGAGGGAGGGATGAATAAATCCCATAATTCACAATGCGTTTGAAATTACACCAATTTGCAAGGTCTTGAAGCTCACCATGACAGCGCAGTGTCCATGCATGTTCTTTGTATCCTTGTAAGACATCAACTCATATGTGATTTTTTGGATGACGTTCAAAGTCCACGTTGTTGTGTAAAATTATGTGTACTTTTACAAACACGCTTTGAAAACGACCACTTCTATTACAGGACATAGAACAATATTTACTGGGTAACTCGCAACGTGTGATTATCAAACTAATTGTTTCTCTCAAGTATTATAGTATCAGTCAAAAGTATTGCTTAAAAGAGTGTTATCCTGAAAGTTAAATATGAAGAGCACTTTTAGTCACTCTTTCTCCCTACAGTGTACGTCTAAGAGCAGAAGTAAATTTTTACAGCGATTGCATGGCCATTGCGGATGTTAGATACAACTGGACATGTGACGACTCGGCAATGACGGTGATCTCTGAGCTCATATACCTGGTCCTACCTCCCTATACCTTAACAGGTAATTCTCATCCGGGGAGAGAATTAATTTGAGCACTTTATTGTAAATGTGAATGTTTGCCCAAATGGGTTTTAGAATCTGAAATTTTAATTTCTATTGTTATTGCTATTGTATTTTGTTTTGTTAAAACCAATTTGTGAAGCTTTTCACAATTTTGTCGATTTTTGTCTTACCGTAACCGTACCTTGTAAGTAGTACAAACTATACCTTTTTTAATCCTTGTGACAAGAAGAACAATTTGGTTACCTTTTTACAGCAATCCAGGCATTTTTCATTTTTGACCCCTGTATTATGATTTTTCCCTCTCCTGGATTCCGCCCACACTTTCAGGAGGGGCACCCCTGCTAAATTTGTTCATTAACCTTCATAGAGGATAAATCCACTGAGAAATGATGCTCTGCTCTCACGGAATTGCTCCAAATGACCCAACTAATAAAATTCACACCGATTGATATTTTAAATAACACCATAGCATTTTGGATTCTAAACCTCAATGGAATGAAGCTTGACACCCAAAGTGTTGAGTTTGCATCATATTATGTTGACACCATTGTAGTGGGGGACTGTAGTGAACAGATCTTATGAGAGTGTGCAAATCCGGATAAAATTGTGAATTTTGGTACACAAGTACTTTATACATTGATAATCAAAAAAATTGATGGAAGCACTTACCACACTCCTTTCATGGCCCCCAGCATGGATTTCAAGGTTACACAGGGGTAAAATTTTTAAAATGTTCCGATTGTGCTGAAAAGCACACCATGATGTCTGTCTGGTTACAAGGATTCCAAAAAGGTATAGTTTATACTACCTGTGACTTATGGTTTAGGAATTATGGGGTAAAAACTGAAAAAATGGTAAAAAAGTCAGTTTTGGTTTGTACAGTGGTCAAAAATTAAAAGTTGCTCCAATTTTTGTAAAATGTGGTTCTAATTGTTGGTTTAGCTCATAGAATGAAATATAGGAATAGTTTTGACTATCTTACGTGTCTGGTTATTAACCAAAATGGCGAATAAAGTCAACAGCTATTGGCAGCTATTGGATTCTATTGATTTGTGACGTATTTGTTGGATATCGTGAAAACTAAGCATAACAGATAAGGCAAACTATTCCTTATTTCAATCCTTTAAGCTAGGGAAACCATTTGCACCACATATAACTGAATCAAAGCAACTTTTAACTCTTGACCCATGTACACACCAAAATGGACTTTTTCACCATTTTTACAGTTTTTACTCCATAACTCAGGAACTATAAGCCATAGATAGTGTAAACTATACCTTTTTGGAATCCTTGTGACCAGACAAACACCATGGTGTACTTTTTAACACATTCAGAACATTTTAAATTTTTGACCCCTGTATAACCTTGAATCCAAGCTGGGGGCCATTAAGGGGGGTTTGCAAGTGCTTCCATCAATTTTATGGATTATCAATGCCTAAAGTACTTGTGTGCAAAAATTCACAATTTTATCCGGAAGCGCACACTCTTACACTACAGTCCCCTGCTATTGGTGTCACTCTTAACACCCCAGTTTTGCAGTTTCGCCATTTTTGTTACAGTAAACAAAACAATGACTTGTTCGGTCACAGTAAGTGACGCTATTGATAGCAGTCGCAACAACACGGCCTATGTTAAACTGAGAAGCATACCATCTGATCCCGTGGCGATCATTGAAGGTGGTACAGAGATGGATATCGGAGTGCAGAATGGGATAGTTCATCTTGACGGCGGTAGTTCTTATGACTCTGATTCTAAAGATAGTGATCAGCTTCGGTATATGTGGACGTGTCATCAGGTATTAATTAACAAAACGAAATATTTAATATAATTCTCGTTTTAATGAATGAAAAGGGTTTTTTTCTATTAAATCAGTTACTTAAATATTTGTGCTGGCATTCATGTTTTTTAATCTTACTTTGACACGAAGAACCTATATTCAACAAAAACTGTCTCTCCCTTGGGCCGTGCAAAAAGCCAAAAAAGTTAAAGGTACAACTTGAGATTTTGGAGCATCCATATATTGTGTCATATGTAGTGATTTTACCACCCTAATAACGTGTCATATGTAGTGATAAGACCACCCTATAGATTTCTTACCTTGTATTATTTTGGCTACAGAAATGCCTTGAAAGTGAAAACAAAAGGCGGTTTGATTTGCTTAATTTCAATATAAAACTAGGCTGAATTTACTCCTATTAGTAATAGATATTTTTACAATAATTTGTCCCCCAGAACGTAATTCTCAGCTTAATCCTTTCCACATGGGGATATTTTTGATGAAAAGCTTTACATTAAGTTCAAAAAATCAGGATTTTTTCTAATTTTTGGGACACCTGTCATGTTAAAAATCTCTCGTCTCTCGTTGCACCTTTAACAGAATCTTTTTGATTTTGGACAGTATAGTCACAGCGGAACAACATCAAGCTTTCTTATATATAGGCGCATTTAGTACTGGCACCCTCTCTTTTTTGGCGTCACGGATCTTAAAAAATTGTATGTTTCCAAATTTTTACTTGATTATGATGTGGCATCAAAGGGTGTTGACATTACTATTAATAGTGTGAATTTCAAATGTCATGTCCATGGGCTTTCCCATTGGGAATCCATGGCCTATCCCCCCGGTGGAATACCATAAATGTAGTGTTTTACAATATATACATATCAATTTTTGCAATCTTCCTTTGAACATTTTTCTTTATTTTTCCTATTTTTTTTTTTTTTTTTTTTTTTTTTTTTTAATGTTTTTGTATTGTTAAACCGTTCCTTCTGAATGTAATTGCTTTATTTGAAATTAAAAAATAGGTTTTTTAAATATATACATTTCTGGCCTTTACCTTCTCTAGAAGACCGACAATACACCCTGTATTTCCAGTGTATTTCCAGTGCGACAGGCATTACCTTCCCAGATAGCGCTGACGCAACCTCTCCGATACTAGAGTTTGATTCTTCCACATGGCAATTGATAAAACCTACAATTCACTTTGAACGTTACCGCTGGCACGAGGTCGAGTGAAGCTTTCGTTGATGTAAATGCAAAGCAGGCAACTTCCGCAATTGCTAATATTTGCCCGAATTTCTATAGACATGTACTCGAGATTTAAATGGTTCGCATTGCTGCCCTGGGGTTGGAAGCCTTATTACCATCAATAACCTGATGAAATTGGTATACCATACAATCATCATTTATATTTAACATTATTTTTCCAATTTTCTCTTGCGCCACATACTTAATTTTGCAATGTAATTTTGATGTCTGATTTCCCGTAACTGCGTGTTCTTGGCAAAGCTCAAGGCCTCATTGGGAAATGTACCTTTGAAAGAATAAGAGAGTTTTGATTCTTTACAGAACACTTTTGAGTTTTGCCAATGATCGCGTAGTGTGTATACCATACCAACCTTCCCATGATCTGTGTATAAGGATTGACACTTAGTTTTTTTTTAAAATGCAGACCAAATAAGTTTACCTATATTTTTCTTTCCATTTTTTTGAATGATTCCCCAAAAAAAAAAGCGGAAATAAATCCATTTGCAATCACGAATCACAATGTTTTTTGATACTGCGCTTGTTTTTTTCTGTATTTTATAAGCTTAGAAAGGCCTTGTAAAAGGATGCAACCTTGGTAAAAAGGCATTCAGCTTTCGTTGTGGCTCCGGCTCATAATTGCTTTTTTTTTAATTTTAAATGTCATGAGGAGTGATCGAATCATATCTGTCCAATCACCGCATCCATCTGTTTTTTTTTAAGATATCTAATGGCTATTCCTGGCAAAGACGGCAAAGTGGACGTCATCAGAAACTGTTGGCAGCTGAAGGCAACAATTCTCACACGTCATCACTTTTGTCGGTGTTTTGGCAATACAGAATGCCTGGACCAGGGTATACGACGCTGAATTTGACAAACACAGAAAATCTACAGGCGCCTATTGAAATAACGCAAGCGGGCAGTGATTTTCAAAACTATATCAGGATTTTCATCAAACCAGGTGGTTTTGGATGAAGTGTTTAAATGGCCAATGTGATATGCATATTTGTTGTAAACATGACATAAGGCAATATTTGTATGGCTGTACCGAGCAAAACAATATACAAGAAATGATAATTTTTATTTACCGCATGCCTTACAGAATAAATAAGTTCGGCTGCTGAATATCTAAAACGTTACTCCCTTCCCTAAAAGTGGCTTCATACGCAAGCTTTCAAGTCCGTGTAAATTTCTGAAACAACAACCTATTCTTCACTCTATTCTCGTGACCGGGGCCTCGCGACTGTCCGGGCTTGGCATTGAAAATAAATTTTGCTGCAGGCTTTAAAATCAACTTTTGTTTTGAAAAAAAAAAAATATTAAAAATTGTGAACAAAGCACAATGAGAAGTACATTTTCACAGATTGTGTGATTTTAAGGGGAATTTGTTGTCGCCTTAAGCTTGTGCTGGGGGAAAACGAGGGGCTTTTTATTTTTTAAAGCTATTTTCCGCACATATTCCGAGGGTTTTCGTTTTAAAGTCACATGGCCACTTTTGTTCTTGTATGCATGCCATTTTGGTAGACCCGCCATCGGGTCCCACGGTGGAATAATTGACCGTATTGACAAGAAAACCTGTGTCTTACCATTTCGGCTCTGTCCTTTAATTTTGAGTTGACAGAGCACATGGACAAAGATAAATTACAGTGAAAAAATGCTAAATCTAATGAATCGGAGACCCTCTTGTTCGGCTTGCCTACCAAACTGGAACTGGTCTTAATACCGCACCTTCCATTATACCAACCCACCTCTGGTCCAACCAGCCGGTTGGTAAGAAGTGAATTATTGTCCGCCGTATCATAGTCCTGATAACAACGGTAAGAATAGGGCACTCGATAGAGTTAATTCTTCACGCAACATTAAGTTTCGTTAGCTTTATTCCGTTGTTTGCCTATGAAACCCGACTATGGCTCCCAGCCCGGATTATAGCTGTTACTTTCACACCGGGTTTGTTCGTATGTTTGCAATTCCAGCGCTTAGCTTTGCTTCTCTCCTCATTCCCCTCAAAACACACACGCACACAAACACACACAAACAAACAACCTACACACACTACACACTTTCCTAACTTCACTATTTAAAAACTCGCAAATCAGATGAGCAAATCCTGGTTCCCCCCCTCACAGTGCTAGTACTCATGCATGATCTTAGTGTCTAGAAAGTACACCAAGATCCCGGTATCGACCACAGATAGGGAAATAGTTGCAATATTCCAGCCTTACCAAATGTTAAATGGTTATTTTGTGCATTGATGTTGTGCAACTGTTTCCAGGGGTTTCACCCTATATCATTGCTGGTCACACTCTAATATGGTGCAATATTGCTTTTGATGATAATACATGTATTTTGGTGTGTACGTAATTAATTTATTAGTGTAAGTTGAGTGAGTGAGTGAGCAAGTGCGTCGACCAGATCCAGTATGAATCCCTTATTGTGTGTGATCCTCTGTGTAATTCGATCGTTTTTTACTGTGTATTTTACATGGCTTGTTTTTGTCTATCTTGATTCTTATTGTATTTTAATCATGCCATTCAGCTTTTGTGGCTGCCAGTTTGATTTCCTACTAAAAATGAAATGAACTGAAATTATGCACAGAGTTTGGAGTTGTAAGCTTGGCTTAATTGTTTACCCTCTGAATATCCCAACAGGGAAATTAGAACCTGGGAGAAATACAGTTTTTCTGGACTGCTGTGACAGATGACAATGCGTCGGCAACAGCTTCTACCATGGGTACACCGTGTGGCGTGATGTGAGGGCTGTCCTGCTGCGTGTCAGTATTATGTGGAATTAGTGATGTTGGTAGCGATAACGTCAAGCAAATAAGAGACAAAACATAAAAACACCTCATACTTTGCAGCTGCTTTTGGTTTTAACTGGGTGCATCACTGTATAAAACAACACTAACTCAAATACACAGTAGACTTTGGAAAAAATGCAACTTAGAGCATGTTTATTCACATTTTTTTTAAAAAACGCTATTTAATAACTCTCGCAGAGGAAATACAACAGTATCACGCCAAGTACAACCCTAAATTCATTAATGACCCCATTTTCAGCACATTGTGTGCCTACAAGATTGTTAAATTATAAGGTCACTAAGCTTAAGTGCATCGAAAAGTCCCGCACAAGATGCTTTGTAGTCTGGTAGGCTGATGATGGGCTAATCGATGTAAATTGATGAGCGGCGGAGTAAGTTGGCCTCAAATTAATGGTCAATGCCATTTAATTTGAGAAAAAAACCAGTGTACATTCCTTTATTCATTACAGCTTCGGAGATACTATTTTTAACCATCTTAAGTAACACCACACTAAAAACAAAATCAAGGTCTCTCATAAAATCACACTAATTTGGTGTGGTACTATTTACCCATGCTAGATCAAACAATAAACTTATATTAGGTGTTAAAATAGCACGTAGAGTTTTAAAATAGCATTTATGTTTTTACAACACAACACATTTGGAAATCTTTAAAATTAACACAACATTAAGATAGCCCCAAATGTTTTTAACAAAATAAAATCCAAAAGTTAAAAAATTTAGGGTGTTGAAATAACACCTTAATGGCACCAACTCAGGAATGTGAAATAACGCCAAGGCGTTAAAATACAAAATAATGACACTGCCAAAATTGCTGTGGTCTGTTATGAATACCTAGGGCGATCATTTTACGGCTCAACTTTTGACGTGCTAAGGTCAAAATGTGTTTCCCTCTCATATGTGGGGCAAATATGGGCTGTGGTCTTGCTCTTTTCATATCTAATTAATTTTGTAATGCAAATAACGGAAAAGGAAATGTAAAGTATAAACACATAGAATCTTGAATCCTTTGGTGTTACGGGCGAATTCGCATTCCGGAATCGCTATAGGTAACATCAAGGAGGTATATAAATAAAGCAATCCTGATTCTTTAATATGTGAACATATTTGGTGGCATTTTCATGTTTCGCAGGTTGATTTATGATGTTCGTGGGCGCACTGCCGACAGTGACGCCCATCCACTGCATTTGAAGTTCTTCTGGCAGGTACGGAAGAGGGCAATCATCAGACAGAAACGATTTGTGCAAAGACAACATCAGCCACTGGAACCTTTGTTGGAAGACCATCCATTGAACGGGAACCTCTCTGAACATGCTGAAGGTATTTCCTCAGCCTGGTGGAAGGAATGTTGATATCGTTTGTAGCACCGCAAGTGTAGCAACACCGCAAAGTGTCAGGCAATGTTGTTACGTTTTGGCGTTAAACTACTTCTGCAAAAAGGGGCAACTCAAAGCAACCGTAACCACTACCAAAAAGCAACTATTTTGTGTTCAAAGTGTTCAAATAATGATTTTAAACAGGTTGGTTCCCAAGTGATTTCTGGTGGTTCCCGGATATTTCGGCTCGCTTCTGTATAAATGGCTGGTTGAGCGTTGCCTGGAACCCAAATCGGCTATTTGTTCAATGTTGTCCAAAATATGATTTTTTAACAAAAATGAAGACAAAAAAAAAAAAAAAAAAAAAAAACACTTTGGATGTTTTCCGGTGGTTTCTGTATGGTGGTTCGCGGTGTTTTTGCTCGTTGTGTTTTCAATTTGATGACCATTTCGCTTGATCGCCGATTTACTTATTTTGTTCAAATGGTCAAATAATCAGTTTTAGGCAGAAGTGGTCATTTTGATATTTCCCAAATGTTTCTTATGGTTCCCGGTGTTTTCGCTCCTTTGTGTTTCAATGGTTGCTGACCATTGAACAGTGCAGTGATTATGAACTTTTTATGGTTGCACACCAAAATATAAATTCAATTTTTAAACAAAAGTGGACCCTTTGGATGTTCGAAGATCTTTCTGGATGGTTTCCGGGGTTTTTTGCTCCGTTTTGTAACAATGGTTGTGAGCTTTGCTTGCCATCCAAATCATCCCGCATTTCTGGCCATATTGTCAAAAATATTGACTTGACAGCAAAGTGGGCCTCTATATTCCCGATGGTGTCTGAGTGGGTTCCCGTTGTTTCGGTTCCTTATGTATTAATGTTTGCTGAGCATTTCATGGAACCCAATTCGGCCATTTCTCTTGCAAATGGTAAAAATAATTGTTTGTACAGAACACAGTGGACATGATTCAAAGATGGTTTCTGGTTGTTCTCGTGTTTTCGAATCCTCTGTTATGATTGGTTGTTCAGCATGCCGGAACCCCAATTAAACCATTTCTGTCCATATTGTCAATATATTGATTTTAAACAGAAGTGGACATTTTGGATGGCTGCTGGGACGCTTTCTGGATGTCGTGGCGTGTTTTCGGCTCCTTTGTGTTTCAATGGTTTGATTAGGCATTGGCTTGATCCCGACATCACTACTTTGGATCAAATGGTCAAACCAAAAAAAAAAAAAAAAAATATGTTTTTAAACCAAAGTGGACCTTGGCAGGTTTCGGATGCCTTTCGGATGGTTTACGGTGTTTCGACTCCTTTGTGTTCAATGGCTGATGCCGGGCATTGCGTGTATTTAAAATCGTTGATTGGCCAATGTCAAGTGGTTTCTTGAAACACTAATTTTTTGTCCTATGTTGCACAGGATGTCAAATATAATACAAATCTTAACAATTTTTAATGAGTATCACTGACGACAAATAAAATAAAATATACACAAACTATCATGGCTGCCTGCTCTAATCATTCCAAGCGTTTCTAGACAAATTTATTTTTCAAATTTTCGCCTATATAAATCGCTGTATATGGATTGATACGTTTTGGGTTGAGTTGCCCCCTTTTTCACATCTCAACGCAAAGACGGAGCAATTTGTTTACGTTTGTGGCGGTGATGCAAATTTTATCGATTTTTTTTTCGATGCAGGCTATCTTAAATGAAAAATACCTATAAATTATCGTCAAAAACATGGTGCAAATTATCAGGCACACCCCCCTATTAATTTCAAGTGTTTTCTAGAAAAGTCGAATTTCTAGGTTTTTTTTACCTATTTTGGCAATAATGATTGCTATCGTTTTTGCGTTAATGCAAATCTTACGTTTTTTTATGAGTAACCATTAACAAATAAATATTTAAAGGTTAATAAACGTGGAATACAACATCATGTGCTACCTTTCTACCCTTCCAAGAGTTTCTAGAAGTTTATTTTTTTAGATTTTCGCTTATATAATCGCTGTATATGGATTGTTACGTTTTGCGTTGAGTTGCCCGTTTTTCCACATCTCAACGC
>JAMKCH010018949.1:0-22141 GCA_023653785.1 Ophioderma brevispina
TATACTTATACGCACGTAGAAACCTATACGATTTGTTATTTCCATTAATCTAAAAAATGGCTCGAAAGTTATTGACTGGTTGGATCTCCAAGCTAGACTTATATACACATATAGGCACATATATTATTGCACACATATATGGGAGAGTAAGAAAAGTGGACCTGCTTTCTCGAACCAGATACTCTAGTAGCTATGGTGGTGTTGTATGCATTATATGTCCAGAGATAAAACTTCTTCAAGAATCCACTAATTGAAAGGTCCCAGGAAAATATTTGGTGGTAACATAATTCACACTGACGCCGACGGAAAAATGATGGATGAAAATGCACGCCCCTTTTTGGGGGTGTCACGCCCTTCCTTTTGAGCGGTACTAATGACTGTATCTACAGAACCGTTGGAACTAAAAGGTTGAGAGACCTCTCAAAATGTGCGGAATGCCACATTATGGGGGGTCAGTAATATATTTTTATCATCCCCAAAAGTCAAATGTTGTTAAGCTAATTGTCAAACACGGATTAAGCATATTGCACACTATACAATTATGAATGGAATCATAAGGTTTTCATGCCAAAACAGGGGGGGGAGTTCACCATACACTTGGATTTTGCTGAACTCTCCTCAGTGATAATTTTGGGGTAGCTACGGGTAGGTCACAAAAAGAAAAATTCCTATTCCTTTCCGTTCTCGAATGCAGCGTAAAAATTTTGTGACTGGGCAAAAATTTTGGGGGGGGGGTGTTTAAATTTTTTTTTTAATTTGTAGGCGGAAAAAACCGTGCATTTTGGAAATGCTGTTATAACAGTGTATATGGCTCCACAACTCAATAAGTTATGACGTTTGTAGTTGCACAAGAGCTATGAACCATTTGGGATTCAACTGGGATATAATCAGCATTTTAATGTAACTCTGTCGTTTTCATGGGGGGGGGGGGTGAAAATGGGCCATCGTAAAGTGAAAATATATTGTTTTCTTCCCTTTTATAGGACTTAAGTTACTTTTAAATTAAAGTCCTTTCATTTTCAGCAGCAAAAGTTAACATTAATGTCCTTAAGGGTCTTAAAATGATCTAAAAGCGCTAACTGTGTGGCTGTGACCATGAAACAGGCATAATATGAAGTTCCGCGGTCGTCGGCTCGCCGCTCGCTCGTCGCCCCCCCCCCCACCCCCGTTATTTGAAAAGCTTAGACGGCACTCCGCGTGGTGGGAATAGCGACTTCTAACCGTTATTTTTCATTTTGGAGGGCCTAATGGCAAGGGTAAAAGCTGCTGACGGATCTTTAAAAATGATCTAAATGCACTAACTACTAAATGCCTGTTCCAGACCTCACATTGTTTGAGAACCACTCAAATGTGCGGAATGGCCACATTATTGGGGTGGGGGGGGTCAGTATACACTTTTTATATCCAAAAGTCAAAGGTTTTTAAGATAATTGTCAAAAACTGATTTCACCATATCTTGCACTATACAATTATGAATGAATTCATAAGGCTTTCATGCCAAAACAGGAACGGAGTTCACCATACACCGTGGATTTTGCTCTAACCTTCATCATGGATAATAAGTTAGGGTAACTAAGGGTAGGTCACTAAAAATAAAATTTATATTCCTCAGTTCTTAAACGGCAGCCCGTCAAATTGGTTACTTGAGCAAAAATTGTGTAATATATTATAGGTGACAACCATGATTTTTTTTTAAGTGCCGTTATAAAACAGTGTATTTGCTCCAAAACTCAATCAGTTTTAGCAAGTTATGCCATTTGTATTGCACAGAACTATTGACCATTTGGACCTCAACTGGATATGACAGCATTTTAATGTTCTCCTTTAGTTTTCATTTGGAGGGGTCAAAAATGGCCCTATCGTAATGTGAAAATATATTGTTATCCATTTTATAGTGACCTAAGTAGTAGAGTTAAATGCTGTTAATTAAGGGTCTTTCAATGATCTAAAAGCACTAACTGCATAGCTGTGATCATTGAAACAAGCATAATATCAGATTTCCATGCCCAAAGTGTCCCCCCCCCCGTTGGTCCATTGTTTTGTTATTTAGATTTCTTCACATTTGATGAATTTATGCATAAAGATTATCAAGCCACATTTAATACAAACGGTATATTTACATGCGGCCCGTAGTTAGTGCGGAGCAAACCTTGACTCGGGGGGCGGGGAGGGGGGGTCAAGAGATTTCCCCAATTCTGTTACTTGCGATGAGGGGATGATTATGAGCCATATAAGGGGGGGGGGCCAACTTTTGGGGTTATGAAAAATTTTTAGCCTGGAACCGGCATGTCGTTAGTGGCATTTAGCTCTATTTAAAGTCCTTCAGCAGCTTTTACACTTGCCATTAGGCCATACAAAATGAAAATACACGGTAAAGTCGCTATTCCCACCACGCGGAGTGCCGTTCTAAGGTTCAGGTATTTTAGTGACTTTTTCATGCAAACCCGGGGGATCTTCATTTTGCCTGTTCATGTCACAAGCATCAGTTAGTGCTTTTAGATCATTTAAAGGACCCTCGGCAGCATTAACTTTGAGCTGAAGGACTTTAATGAAATTAACTTAAGTCCTAAAAATGGAAAACAAAAATATTTGCACTTCGATGGGCCATTTTGATCCCCCCCCCCATGAAAACGAAAGGAGTAACATTAAAAATACTGATTATATCCTAGTTGAAATAATGATGGTCAATAAGCTCTGTGCAATACAACGTCATAACTGTTGAGTTGTGGAGCAAAACACTGTTATAACAGCACTACCAATGCACGGTTTTGACCTAATATTACCCAATTTTGCCCATCACAAAATTTGACGGGCTGCCATTTGAGAAAGAAAAGGAAAAAAATAAAAAAAGTAAAATTTTCTTTTTGTGACCTACCCTTACTACCCAAAAATTATCCCTGACGAGAGTTAGAGCAAAATCCAAGGGTATGGTGAACTCCCTTCCTGTTTTTTTCAGACCTTATGAATTCATTCATAATTGTATAGTGCGGCAATATGCTTAAATCATTTTTGACAATTATCTAAAAACCATTGAATTTAGATAATAAAAATATATTACTGACCCCCCATAATGTGGCCATTCCGCCACATTTTGAGTGGTTTCTCAACTTCTAGTGTCACTGTTTCCTGTAGATACAGTCAGCAGTACTTCGCTCAAAAGGGGCGTGACTCCCCAAAAGGGGCGTGGCCAGTTCAGCATTTTCGGCGTCAGTGGAATTAATGTTACCAACCAAATATTGTTCCTGGACCTTCAATTAGTGATCCTGAAGAATTTAGCTCTGGACATATATTGCATACAACACCACCCTGAGCTACTAGTAAAGATCACTACGCAGGGGGAAAAATTTCCACAAAGGGCCGAAAAGGTCCACTATTGCTTAGTTGTGGATGAATAGGTCCAAAATTTAGAAAATTTTGACAGAAAGCAATTTTGGTGATGCGATATTCAAAAAGGACCGGGGGGGGGGTTGATTCACTTATACAAAAAGGTCCACTTTGTTCGGGTCCCGCATCCCCCCTCCCCAAAAAGTAATTCCTGCCGTATGGCCCTTCCTCGAGCAAAGAGTAGGCCTATATTTACTTAGACCTATATTATTATCTCATTCAGTTTATTGTTTGATCCATTGCAGCCCCCCTCAAGGGCACGCATATGTTACATCTGTAAGCAGCATGGTGGTTTCGGATAGGCAAGAAAACGCGGTCAGGGAAAAGTCATCCCGACCAATGAAAAAATCGCCCCGAGTGGAGCGTCGAAACGGCTGCTTTTTGCCTCCAAGTTTCCCATTTTGCGGCAATTGTTCTTCCAAGGGGGTACTCGTGCATCACCCGCATTTCCCCCATGATTGACTAAGTCACTTAGTGGCCACTTTTCTCCACCCTCTACGCAACTGATTGGGTTTTGGGGAGTGGGAGTTCTTTGTCTGGCCCATGTTTCCTCCTTGGCTCCTTATAGCTAATGTTGGGGAAATCTTGATAGCTCCTGACTTAACACATTTAAGGCAGCTGAAAGCCATAGTGAAGTGTGAATTTGTGGACAGCGAAAAAGCAAATAGGCCTAAAGAGATGTCTTGGATAAAATATTGTATGTCCGCTGAAGTTTTGCATGCTTTGAATAGTGATCAACCCGTTTATTGAACGCTCCCACTCAAATTAGCTAGCGGTTCCTTTGGCAGTAATGTTTCACCGGCTTCATAGTCCATGTTGAGAATAGGGGGGCCTAAATCTTGACAGCTCTCATTTAAACACATTTTGCCCAATTTTGTTGAGGCATATAAAGGACAATATGGAAAGGGCTTGGAGAACATATTGTAATGTCTCTGTAATATTGCGTTAATGGAAAGAGTGATCAAACCGTTTAATAGTGACCGCTCCCATTCACATCAGCTTGCGTGTTGCCCGGCGCGAAAAAAAGAAAACGGCAGCTTTGGGCCATGCCCCATTCATACAAGTATGTGAGCATATCACGGCCCGTCTGACCGCATATTTCAATCCATACAGGCATAACTATTGCTGCACGCGTTGCGAGAAAGTACAACGCGTTTGCGACATTTCGTTTCCGGCGTCGGCAACGCGTTTGCGACATTTCACAACGCGTTGCGGTGTCCGGCCCAAATGCGGAAAAGTGCATGAATTTCTGTGACGATTTCAAAAAATAGACCCACAACGCCGTTGCTAGAATACTTTGAACGCGTTGCAACCTTCACAACGCGTGCGAGCGAGTTCACAACGCGTTGCAACTTCGCACGCGTGTCTAAGGTTAGGACAAGCAAAGGGACATAACGTATTGCCCCGCAACTCGTTGTGAGAAAGTCACACGCTTTGCGACTTTTCCGGCAACGCGTTGCGACTTTCACCACGCGTTGCGACATTTTCATCCGCAACGCGTTTGCTGGTGTCGGCCAATCAAAATCATGAATTTCTGTGACGTATTTCAAAAATATAAATTCTCACAAACGCGTTTTGCGAAGCCTTCACAACGCGTTGCAAAACCTTCACACGCGTTTTCGGGCGGCAATAGTTATGACCCTTAATTTGCCTTCACACGCGTTGTGAAGTTTTTGCAAACGGCGCTGTGAAGCTCGCACGCGTTGTGATGGCTTGCAAGGCGTTGTGAAGCCATGAGGGTCATAACGTAATTGCCGCAACCCGTTGTGGATCTATATTTTGAATACGTCCACAAAGAAATTCATGATTTTGGATTGGCCGACGCCGCAACGCGTGCCTGAATGTCGCAACGCGTTGCTACTTCTCACAACGCGTTGGCGACAATACGTTATGACCCTTATGCTTGTGGACCTTCGCACGCGGTGTAAAAGCTCACAACGCGTTGTAATCCTCGCAATACAGCGTTGTGAAGGCTGCAACGCGTTGTGAGTGTTCCACCACGCGTGTTGCTAGATGCTTTGCAGCGCGTTGTGGGTCTTTTTTTGAATACGTCACAGAAATTCATGATTTTTTTAATATTTTTAAAAAAATAATGGTTGCTGAAATGTCGCAACGCGTTGGCGAAATGTTCGCCACGCCGTTGCTACTTTCTCGCAACGCGTGCGGCAATACGTTATGGACCTTTATGTCTTGCCATAACACCGCACACCGATTTGACAAGTGGTGTATTGATCGACGATCGATACTGTTAATTGGTAGGGTATTGTTGGCCGTTAACTCCTGGTTTTTTATGGCCGAGCGCCGGAGCGAATGCTCTCCCTTACTTCAATTTAAAGACACACCGAGACATTTGAAATTGGAGAGAACATCTTCTGCCATACTGAGCGAACATTGGCGAGCGAATGTCGTGAGCGAGTGTCTCTCGGCTAAGGGCAATTCTATGAACGACGGCGTCAAACGTTTTCTTTTTCTCAATCAATGTAATTTCATGAGTTAGGACCCAAGTTTTAACATATCAAACATGTTGGTAGGGAGGTTTCATTCACGCGTCTGGTGTCATTTTGTTCCACACGTGAATTTTGACACAATTCCTCTCACCCCTTAATCTATTTTAAAAAAATTAAACTAAACGCACTGAAGTTTGTACTGTTTGTGCATAAACACATCGTGATCGAACTAACTTTTATGTAGATCTTAATACTCTTTCACGTTCAGTGGCCATGACACTATACATGTATACCTCAAAGCTTAGGTTAGTATAATGGTAACCCCGGGGAGGAGAGTCCCCAATACTAACTGGAATACAGAAAAGGCTGAAACTTCATAGTCGGCACACACACGTACACACACATCGTGTACACGTACACATACCCACACACCCCACGCACACCCCACATACGCACACACACACACTGCCATAGAAATTACCGCACAAATTCAATTTGTTACTGCTTGTGCGTACCACATCAAGAACGACTTACTTAAATATAAGTTTCAAACGACCTTAATTCCTTTACAAACGTTCATCTAATGACTGTGACATACCTCAAATACTGAATTCCAAAGTGGATCCGGAATCTTTATTACAAAGTTGTGATTTGGACATGGAGGATATTGATTTCAGCTTAGGCTATTTCAACATTGATGTTTAGTATCCGGACAAGCCTTATTATGTAGGCCCTACATGCAAAAAACGTGATTTGTTAGAAATTTAGGGCGCTATCATCATGAAACCTCTGCATCAGCCTTTATAGATAATGCTGAAACTTCACAGTCGCACACACCACACATACATAATACACACACCACATCACGCACGCACACACGCATCACACAATCCCTCACGCACCCACCACACCACACACACACACTTAGAAATTAACACGCCCCAAATTTAATTTTGTAATGTTTGTGCGTAATCACACCAAGAACGAATTTCCCTTATATTAAGTTTACAAAGGTATCCCGATGACACCTGGACATAGAATGTGAATCTTTCACATACATACCGGAGATATTATCAATTAAGGTACCCTTGTATACTTGGGCAAATGTTCTTACTCTCTAATGCAAAGAGTGAAATTTTCACTCTTTTGGGTGACTACAGGGCCTACTCTAAAAAGGGATTCCATACCTTAAAAAGAACAGTTTTTGGGTCAAATTTGATCTTATAAATTGACCAAATTATATCATATGGGCTACATTGTATGTCTTTTTTACAAAGTAAATCGTATGTTATTTACTTCTTTCCCCTTTTGATGAACATGAACAGTAACACATAAGTTGAAATAATTATGTGCAACACAAAACTTAATAAAGTTTGAAGTTTTTTAAAAAGCCCAGCATGATTAGTGATGATTTAATCATGCAGGCCAGTCGGATAAATTGGTACAAATGAAAAATACCGTGAAAAACGTTCACAAGAATAACAACGAACGACTGATGGTTTATAATAAACTATTAATTTTAAATAACTTATCAACAAACACACCCAAAACATTTCTATTCATTTTAATTCGTCCCTTTGAACATCATCTAAAAATACGGAGAAAATGATACGTATTACACTTACATGTATAGACTACTATACATCGGCTCATCCACACCAGTCACTTAACAAAAATAAACGGCGCGAAAGAGACTAGCGTCCGTTTTAAGAATGACGCGCGTCTATGCCGGACAAAAAATGGCGGCCAGACCGGTATCTGCTTTTTCTTTAAATTCCCCTACCATTTATATTGAAATGCACTCCTATTAAAGCTTATAATGTAGTTAAATATATAAAACCACAGCGATCATAAATGGGAACTATTCCAGGAACTATTATCCTGCAATATACAAAAAAGATAAATGCTCGCCGTTCTAAAAAATAATTACATTGTGAAATATCTCACCCATATCAAGATCTAATTGCATCATGACATGGATGTGATTACCTTGTGCCACGGTAGGCCTATAGGCTATTTTATTGTAGAAACGGTGACGTTAATGTAAACATTATTCAAGAAGGGACTTGCAAGTACATATAAGTTAAATAGGTGTAACAATTTTATAACACATGCGTTCAAAGCACGGGCATATTCATTATTTATTACGTTCATTCGTTATTTCGACGAATTGGCAAAAAATGGCTTATGAAAATAGCAAATTATTATAAACCGTGTATAGGCTCAAAACGTTTCAAAACTTATAGGGGGAAATATATAAATCGGCAGTTTCTACAGCGATGATGTTTTCAATTTGGTGTACTCTCATAGAGGGTAACGAAAACGTCATTCCGATTAAAGAATGGCGTCTGATTTGCTCGTATTTGCATTGCGAACTTTGGGGGAAAGTACTGATCTGATGGATCAGGTTAAATAACAATTGTGGATTTAATCATGGACAGTCGGCTAGCAACAGATACACTTAGAAGATCGACCTCAGCTAGCTGAAAGAGCGCAGCGAAACGTCTTTTCGAGACATTACTTGTATATACTCAATCTACCCCCACCTTCCCCCCCCCACCCCCCCCGCTCAAAAGATGATCAAGCCCGCGCCCGCAACCCAAGAACCAATAATTTGTCCCTCACGTCGTCATTATGGTCTTCCATGTGGGTGCCTTAAATACCTACTTTTGAAGCCACTCCCAAGGTGCTAAGTTGTGTTGGTAAATTTTTCAAATAAATCTGATATTAAGATCTTATTTAAAGGTAACTCACCTACTAGAGAATTTTGAATTTTTGAGTTTTTAACTTTGCATTGCGAAGTTTTATGCTAACGTACCATTTTTTCACTCGTCGCGCGAATCACTGTTTGTTGCATTTTGGCCAAGACACTTTGGATAGTCTACCACAAGTACATCATGACCTTCTTTGCTTGCTTTGACCCTTTGTGTAAATCGTCATCAAGAAAAATGTAATCCATAATCATAACCAAATTAATGGAATCTTTACACCCATTTTTGAAGCATTATTCACATGCATGTTCGAAATTGTTCACATACTTTTTGAGTACAGTGAATGCAAATATTAGGCATCCATGCAATACAGCCGGTTGACTCACATTTTTCCCTCGACCCTTTCATAACCTGATTGGGTGGGGGATACTTTGGGAATCAATATTTGAACATTACAACATTCACCGTCCATCTGCCTTTCCCTTTGCCATCTCAATCCTTCCTCTCCCTTCCCTTTCTTTTCTCTACTCCCTTTCTTGTCTTTACAATTTATTGCTTTACGCTAGCTTTAAAGTTATTTCCGGGTCACAGGGGCGGATCCAGTCGTGCTGGAGGGGGTTTACCAAAGGAGAGGTCAAAAATGAGATGGGATAGAATGGGATTAGCGACGACGGGGGGGGGGCGGGATAGGGGTGTCCTCCTCCCTCGCGAAGCGCGGAAGCTCTGTCATTTTTCTATCATGGCAATCAAGCTTTTTCCAATGTAGTTGTGGGAAGAAATGTTCCATCTTATAGCGCTAGCAAAGAGTTGTTTCAGGACAATAATTGATCGGTACAGTACTTCGAATAGGCCTACTAGTATATTATATCAAAATTACTAGATTTATCAGATTTTCGAACCGTTGGTAAAAAAAAAAAAAAAAATACTTGGTATACCCGGCGAGCCCAGCGATCCCGAATTTTTTTTAATTAAACATCGTTGTGATTTTACAAAATGTTTACCTTTTCAAAAGAACTCATAATATTATTACCGCGTACATGATTTCTAAGCAGGGGCGAATCCATCCCTCTCATGGGTGAAGGGGGGCAACAACTAAAAATGGAAGTTGATTTTGGTCAATATAGCGACTTTAAGGGGTTTTGAGTGTGATCTGAGTTACACGCAAGCTGATTTGCACCTTCAGCATTCTGTTTAGAGCCCAATCGTCGACAAATAAGAATTTGGTTGGAGATGGCGAAGCGAATCAATCGCAGATATCGCGGACAACTGTTGCGTTTGTTTGCGTTGATTAAAATCGCGCATCTCTACACCTGTGTTCCTGCTTTGCTGCGTGCCGAATGTGTCGCGGATTTTTCTTGCCGTCCCAACGATGTGCACAAATTGATAAAAGTGTCAAATTTGAGTGGTTTTAGGCATGTAGTGAAAAAAGTAAGTCGGTGACCCCTATCTTTTATTTCAAAATTTTAAAGAACCACATTGGGACCTCAACATACTTGAAAATAAAAAAAGAAGCACGTAGTTTTTATTGGAGGCGATTTCAAGCAATATTTTTTACTTTTCCCATAGACGTATGTGGTTTTTTAAAAAGCGACCAGATACCTTTTTATTTTTGGCTATAGCTCAAAACAAAGTCGGTGACACCCTCTTTTTATTCAGATTCTTGATCAGCATCGTTTTTGAAAATAACCATATATGTGAATTCTAGAAAATTTTATCGAGTAATTCGCTAACACGTCAAACCCCTTAAAGGATAAAGTTGTATATACCTTTAATATAAACAGTAGAAGCGGAATCTCAACCCTATAAAAAACACCTAACAATTGCTATTATGATATAGCTTTAGATTTGAAAAATTGAAATTCTGTGACGATTATCTTGTTTAGAAAATTATAATTCCGGTGGTGGCCTTTATTGGATTGACGGCCCCTAAAAGTATGGCCTAGGCAACATCTGGGCCAAATTTGTTGAATTTTTGGAAAGAAAACTAAACCAAACAACTCCCTAGAAAAAGCCATACTAAAAGTGGTTATTGGCATGCGACCCTGACAAAACATTCTTCTCAAAACAAGATATAAAGCCTATACGTTGTCTTCAACAATTGTTTGCACAAAATATCGTACAAAATGATATGGATCAGATAAAACTTTCATTGTCAATAGCATGTATAAAAATCCTGTCATAAAAATTTAATACCTTACGGGCAAATTAGATCCATTATAGAGAAAATTATTTCAAGTTATATGCTCTTTCTATTAAACATTGTAAGTGTCCTGTCCCAGAGAGTCCCGTTTATATAAATATTGTAGAATTCTCCTTTTTTCTACAATACTGAAAATCGCCTAAAATCTAAACAAGCATTTTTAAATTTTTTACACTCTCAGAAAAAAATGCAACTTAGACCCTTTCCTCTCTATATGGAACCCTCAGAATGGAACCCTCAAAATAGTTCTTAAAATATGAGAACCCAAAAAGGTTCCTAACAGAACAATAGAAGGTGCTATACAGGCGTTAAAGAATTCGTTTTGGTTCGTTGGAGAACCTTACAGGGTTCCATTTTGAGGACATGTTTAGAACCTCTTTCGCGCCTTTTTCGGCAAGTGTGCAGTCAGTTGCAAATTCTTGAATATGGAGATGTTGACCACCTATAGGATCTAAAAACGAGATAAAAGCCAAAAGCTTGAAATCAACAAATATATTTAAAAATATCAACATTAATTTCGACCAGGTTCAGGCGCTGCCGCATTTCGTAAATAGTCGGAAATTAACAATCGTCGGGCAATTTTCTTGAAAAGCGTGAACAATGACAAGAAACATGTTGTATTGTAATTCTCCAAATACAAGTTGTGTTTTGATATTTTATTTTTCTGGTCAGAATTTCAGGGATGTGAGCGCACCTCTACAGACTCTAGGGGAATGGGTGTTTAGAAAACGCGATAAAGTAGTATTTTCCCCACCAATCTGCGGCTGAAAATTGCCGAATCTGCGTTAATTAGGTCAACCAAAAATGTCCTGCTAGATATCATGTCCAAGACTTGCCAAGATACAAAAAACTCTCCCAACTTTTATTGCTTACAAACAAAACCCGCCCGCTTTACAGTTCACACATCATACTCACAGTCTAAAAAGTAAGTGATACCGCAAGCGTTTGCAATCAAATCAATGCAAATCATTCAACCATGAAAGGTTGTGAATAAAAAGTTACTATGGATACATTGAAAAAAGAAAACAACATAGCGGCAATTTCATTTTCGGTGTGGTCTATCCACAGTAATTTTTCAACACCTAATTCTTATAAGTAAATATGGAATATTAAAGACGAATTGGTCAAGCTTAGTTCGTTTACTGATTGAGTATTATACATTATTTAAGCAACTACTCCACTCCCATGTATTGGATGGGACATTCAAGCATCATATGTTAAAAAAGCTTTAAAAGTAATCAAAAACAAGCGATGGTAAATAAGTCCAAAGTGTTTTCACAAAACATTTCAAGAAAATTGTGCTAGCCGTTGGAAGGTATATTAAAATAAAATTAGTTGAGACGATCACGTCGTTTCTCAAACCAAACTAGGCCCTGCACTGAAACTAGGTAGTTGAAATCAGTTACATTATATATTCATTTCGTAGTTGATTTTGCAGTTTTATTTATTTATTTCATGACATCTTTAACGAGGATAAGCCCACATCAGTGCACGCACTGCTTTCCATAGGGTCCCCGATACAAAGGTAAAACTTGTTAAAAAATACATAGAATATAAATCATTTCATTACATACAAAATTACAAATAAATTGCACAAGCAAATTAATATCCACAAGATGTTAACTAAATAATATGTAAAATATATAAAAAGCTTGAATAAAGCATAGACTAAATATCAATATTTAAAATGTGTTCTTTGACACTTTCTTTAAAACACTGGAGATTTGGCAAGTTTGAAGTGATGAGGTAGGCTATTCCATGATCTGGCACCGAGTACTTGAAGGAGCGTTTACCAGCTTCCGTTTTGACAGATAAATGAGAGAGATTATTATGAGCTTTAAATCTAGTGTTATAAGCATGCGTGATAGTCTGTGATTGAATGCTGTCCCTCAAGTAATCCGGAGCCAGCCCATTGATACACTTGTACATCAAAATAATTTCGGAGTATTCTGCCTTTGACTAACATTTGCCCACTTTAATTCTCTGTATAAATCCCTTGTGTGAGTATCTCTGATTTTACCTGTACAACCCAGAGTTAACCTTGCTGCTCTGTTTTGGAGCATTTGAATTCTATTTACATGTTTATTAGCGGTATTTGCCCAGATAGTACAGAAATAATCGATATGGGGCAAGATGATAGCATTATATAATGTATTCCGAGTGTAACTGATATCAACATATCAACTCAAACATTTCAAAACACCAAGTTTCTGAGAGATTTCCCCAGCCATTTTGTCAATATGTTTATCCCATGTTAAACATGGTCAAACAACATACCAAGATACTTAAATTCAGACACATTTTTGCAGCTTTTCATCTTTGATTTTTATAGTAAGATCCTTCACATTTCCTAGTTTTGAGCAGTGCCAAAAGTCAAATTACCTTGGTTTTAGAAAGCTTTAGTGGTTTATTGACTTGCACATGAACAAAGCATCAATTCATAACAGTTTCTAATCCTGGTTTAAAACATGCTCAATATTAGAACCGGCTTTTGAGCTAAACATCAGTTCACGTGTGTCGTCTGCATATAACAACAACATTACTTCATTTATTAAATTGGGTAGATCATTATGAAAATGATAAAAAGAAGGAGTCCGAGAATGGAGCCTTGAGGCACACCGATTGTGGACCCTGGTTGAGTGTCAGATAGAGTGCCATCAATAATGGTTGCTTGCTCACGCCCTGTAAGGTAATTTGCAAACCACGCTAACTCATTGTCTTTGACACCATAATATTAAGCTTGTGCAGAAGAAGTTCATGACTGACCTATCAAAGGCTTTTTTTAATCTAAAAACACAGCCCCTGTGTCAAGAAATTGGAAAGCTGTGTCGATGTTCCCCGATTCCACAGAAAGGCAAAGAGGAGTCAACACTAGGTGGTATGAACTGGGAACGGTGTGTTTTCTACTACAAAAAAATAACAGCTGGCGGTCGGGGGGGGGGAGATGCCAAGGCACCCCCGGTACCCCCATGGATCCGCGCCTGCCTGGTCAGGCCCATGGGGGAGGGGACAATGCGTCCCCTTCCCCCTGCGGCCCCTGTTACGCCTAAGCTTAACTGTCATGACTTATTATTGGTAGAAATATTTTAACGACAACAGTTGTACGGATTAGGTAATGGTATAATTTATAACTAAATACACAAGTTAAAAGCTGTTAGATGACAGCAATTCGCAAGTGTAGATTTTTTGACCGCACGCATGCCTCCTGGAGCCATAGGTTATGGCAACTTTTCACAGGAAGCGGAGCTATTCATTATATTGAGTGCTGTACACATTTTCAGCAGTACCGATTTATTCACGTAAATGTTATAAGGATTAGCATATGCAAAATCTGGCACACCAATACTCGCTGGTCTTGTGTTTAGTTAGCTGACTTCATAATACATGGTATTTTGGTTCGAATCTCGCTACTGCCTCTTTTTAAATATATAAAATTTTTCATTATTTTTTCAGGTTAGAGGGATAAATTCTAAGTCCCGAAATAATAGCTGCCCTTGAGGTTAGTGAGGGAGGGAGACCTGCTCCTGAGCATGAGTGGTGGTCAAAGTACCACGGGCACAGTAACTCAATGACTTTTGCTGCCGTGGAAGTGAAGAATTGTTCAACCGTGGTCATATGTTTTGGCGGCTTCCCTTTAATTACATATCTGCAATAGCGAAAAGGTAAACTTCAGATTTTTTTTACCAATGGCAGTGGATAAAATGGGCTATTTTTTTCATGTAAATAAACAGCCATTTCTAAACTTGTTATCTTTTCATATTTGTTTTCTGAAATCGAGTGGTAATCTTTTTGACTCACCCTGTATGGCTACTCTAGCTCATGAAAATTGCGACAAGACTCGCGGCTTAACTGTCCACAAGGTTGTTTATGATGGTAATGGGCAGAATGTCCCATCGTCGGTCAGAGCCTGAGCAACTCCTGTATGAGTTTGAGGAAGATTTTCCTTGTCATGTGGCTCACCTAATGCGTTTCCAGCATGCTCAATGGGGTTCATATCAGGGACAAGCAGGTCATGTTACCTGCTCCATCTCCTCTGTCCTCAGAAATTGTCTCCACACAGCGGCCCGGTGCGTTGTCGTCTCGGCGCGCCCGAAAATTCCTTTCGCATAAACCCTTCTTGCATGTGACAGCCTTGGTTTTCTAGAATGTTCAGGTACACGACGGCTGTCATGTTTCGATCTTCCACCACCAGTGACTTTTTCCTCCATAATGAATACCGTCCATACCCTCACTGAGCCGCCACCACCGGAGTCGATTTCGAATACATTCATCTCGGAGGTTTTCACCATAATCGACGAACCCTCGTCCATAAAGACCACTTTTCGTTAGTGTCCGACTGTAATCTTCTGTGCTTCCACGCCCAGCGATGTCGAGGCAACGCTCTGATGACGGTTAGGCGTGGACATTTTTTTTTTCATTTCGTTTGTTCGTATCATGTTGAAGCATCTCCGTTTTACAGTTTGGCGGGAAACGTTGATTCCATAGTGGGTCGTCTCCATAAACGACGAAGACGGCTCGCTGGCATTTTCGGCTCCTGCGGGCAAATATTAAGCAGTCGGTAGTCAATCGTGGAGTCGTCCTGAGATTTCGTGGGCTCAAATGACCCCCCTCTCGATGACGTTTAAGGATTACAGACCGTACTCTGCGATATCCCGAGGAAATCAGCAACGTGACCCTGTTTTACCCTTCCCGTCGGAGTGCAAGAACTCTTCGGTGTATTGACAATACCGTTGGAACGAGTTTTTGTTGGTAAGGTAACAAACTCTGAAATAAACGTGGGCACCTTTCACACAGGTTTGAAAACAGGGGAAAGCGAAAAAACAAAAGATTGTATGGTCTTTATAGCTCCAACAAAGGCATGTTCACTTTACCATGCAGGGGGACGTAGTATGCAAATATTCACATACTTTAATATGATTACTGGAATGCGTTCAACTGGAAATAGGTTTTAAGATGGGTTGAAAAAATCCAACGTATAGAGCAACAGTATATAAGGGTTTCCCAAAGATAAGTCCCCCTAAAATGTGAGGACATTGTTGCATAAATTCACTTAGAAATGGAATGTAGAAAAGTTCAAACAGTTTTGAAGAGAGGAAACATTTGGCTCTGTCACGCACGTCGTTAATTTTCAAAAAAAACAACTTTTGGATCATTATATAAACCCACATTCCCTTTTTCCAAAAATGATGCTGTCAGAAAAAAAGTGGCCACTGTACCGTATTCAAGGTCTAAAGTCAAAAAGTATCAATTTACAACAACCCGGACTTCATTCCTTTCTCTTAATATTCTTGTGGTCTGGAGTAGTAAATTAAGCTTAAAACATGATGCATAGGCAAACAAATGAACAAAACAAGACAAATAGCAGACAAACAAACAAGGAGATGAGATTTGAGTAAGCAAAACCACTCGAATGCAAAGCATAAAGGAGAACTGTTCAACGCTACTTCTCTTTTCTTGTACGCTTGGTGGGTGGTGGAATTATCCAGGAGCATGGAACCACATTCATCAACAGAACATCAGCAAATTGGTAACAGCATGTGTAAACACTTAAATGATGTCATCAGTGCAGGGACTATGCTATTGAGTCTCACCCTGAATGACAAAAACAATAAAAACAAGGGAGGGTGTTGGGACTATACTACACAAGCCAATAACACCTCCTCGTGCGGTAAGATCACTTATCGACGGTGACCAAGCAGCGACCATGTTGGAGGACAACCTGCAGAGCTCTGGAGGTAGCCTACGCGGCGTACTGGCGAGTGAACCACATGGACACGGCACGTCAGACGGTTGTTTATTAACCAGCGGGTGGTAGCCGGATGGTTCTTGTATTTGGTCTGTTTCTTCTTCATCTTCTTCTTTCTGGCCAAAAACGCGTCGCTCAAAGCTTAAAATGCTTCTAGTGCAAACGCTTGGGCCAATTTAAGTTAAGCCACATTCCAATCAATAGACCACGACCCACCCCTCAAATAGGGTGTACACAGCTTTGGGTTCAAGTGTAATTTGAAGAGAAATATTACTTTTTTTGGTGCAAATCAGAAATCCTTCTCCCGCAATTCAAGAGCTACAAACACTAACATACGTTTTTCTAAGGACCCCTTATGCCTTCATACGGGGTGTACCCAGATAGTGTTTCAAGGTCCCCTGGGCAGAGATAGGGGGAATTTTTGCAAAATCGGTAAGGGGGGTTCGGTTTCGCTATGACTACGTCGCCTCGCTCGCCTTGTCTTACGTCAAGTATAAATGCCCCTAACCTGGGGTCTGCAAGAGCCAGAATTCTTAGTTAGGCTTCGGTAGGGCGCTCTCTGTTTTTCTCTTAGCTAAAGAAAATTGCGAAAAAAAACAAAAAGAATATTCAAGTGATTTTTGTAGCGTAGCATGGTTATAATAGATTACCACTCTTTCTCAATTGGGAATAGGGAAAATGAAAAAGACAATACTGACATAGGTCTTCTGATTGCGTTAAATGGTTGTTGCTACTTGTAATGGTGCATGTTATAAATTCCATACAGTCAATGGAGGTCATTCAAGGGTCAAAGGTCAAAATTTCCAAATTGCTCCGATTGAGCTGAAATCTTGCTGAAATGATCCTAGACATCCTAACAACATATTGAAATATTTTCGAGATCAAGGTCATTAAGAGATCAAAGGTCATTTTTTGCAAAGACTCCGAGTGAGCTGAAATTTAACCGAAATGATTCTTATGACATCCCTAACATGTTGAAATATTTTCGAGATCAAAGGTCATTAGGAGGTCGCAGTCAAATTTTTCCCAAAATGTTCTGATTTTTTTTTGAGCCCTGAAATTTAAAAGAATGATCTTGATGACCTTCTAACATCTTGGAATATTTTTGGAGATCAAAGGTCATTAAGAGGGCAAAGCTCAAATTTCAAAATGCTTCCAATTGAAGCTTAAATTTAACTGAAATGATATGATTACATTCTAAACATTTTGAAATATTTTGGCGATCAAGGTCATTAAGGGTCAAAGATCAAATTTTCAAAATGCTCCAATGAGCTAAATTTAACTGCAATTGAATCCTATCACCTCCTAAACTGGTTGAAATATTTTCGAGATCAAAGGTCATTAAAGGTCAAAGTTCATTCTTTTGAAGTGCCTGTTTCAAATCAAATAAGCTTAATAGAGGGTATGCAATAGGCTATTTAATCCTAGCAACGTCATTACTTAATCCCTAGTTTACTTGCCTGCGCTCGACTGGTCGCCATCGTGGAGGAAAACACAGTTGTTTTACAGTGTACGCTGTATAACCAAGCCACCAATGTCCAACGTAATTTTCAACTTTCCCGAATTTACTTACAGCATAAAAAGAGTATCCTCACTAAAAGACCATTGGCGATATCAACGATCTTTACCATATCCCAATAAACACAGAAAACTCTTGAAGAAAAAAATCCAATCGACAGTAACACGGCCTGATCCAATTGGTTGCACATGTAGGCCTATGCAATGTTTAATTCATTCCTACGAAAGTCAAGTCATAGCATGTCATACTAAAAAAAAACAAAAACAAAAAAAATTGTTTTTGCGGGTTGGGCGACAAGATCGTGGTTTGTTATCAGGCCCTAAAATTTTTCGATATCTCTTTGGCTTTTTTTGCTGTTGGGTAAGTAATGTTTTGTTTAAATTTCCGTTTTTGCTACTTAAAATCTTTCCGATAGATTTTGTAACATTATAAAACACACTATTAACCCTCGTCTACCGGAGCCATTTTTTGGAACAAAACTCCGAGGGGGGGGTGGGTGTTACCACCCCCCTGTGATTTTCGTTACTGAACACCCGATTCCTGTAAATTTGGACCAAAGGATAGCTTATAGTTTCTTCTTTCATTGTCTCCCCCACCAAATAGTACTAACATCCCATTATGACTTCACCATGACGTCATATGTTGAGAAAGTACGAAAATACTGATATATGGTGGAAAATTGATATTTCGCAATTTTAGCGACTCAAACACCCTATTTTAGCTCTAAATATGTCATATATCAACGATCATTCCCATCAAGTAGAGTCAAAAACCGCATGAAAATCTGATTTTCCTAACCTTTTTGGCGAAAAATTGAATTTTTCATACTGTGTGTTCTTATGGAAATGGCAGTTTTTCTGACATGCGAACTTTATGACGTCACGTAATGCTAGGCATGTTGGTACGCCTTTTGGTATCAATGGAAAGAGAGGACCATAGCTATCTATGGTACCAACAATAAGTGTCTGTGTGTTTCCTGTGTTGTTTTAGGCATGTTGGTTCTTCCTCCCGGAGGGGGGGGTGTGGTTTTACCACCCCCCCCCCCCCCCTATCGTCATCTTTGGGATCACCCTGGATCTTACCTTACCTGGGTGATGTGTGTTTTTTTTTTTGGATTAAAATGAGCGGAGCATGTCAATTGACAATTACATAAATACAATTTGGCACCAAAAAAAGGGGGTTTTATTAGCAACGGTGGGAAAAAAAACCTGAGGGGTGGGGGGGGTGTTTACCACCCCCTTCGGTAGAACCGAGGGTCAAAACACCCATTTAACAAACAGAGCTTCTCTTCCGCATCTCAAACAAGCACACTACCAATCGCGTCCTCCTCTTACTTGTAAGAGTCCGAAAAACTTAAATAAGGGTAAAAATACTGCAGGAATTCCTTGCCACCTAGACCTCGCTTAGACTACTGTAAATTTAATAAACGGGGGATCTTACTTATATAGATCACTTGGCCTATAAACCATCTCACAAGCAAAGCCGTCGAACAACATACCACATTAAAAAAGCACACAAACTGGCCAAATAAAAAATATACACTCGTCCGACCCCTCGCCAGAAAATAATAGTAGCCTAAATATTCCATCTTTGACTGTAAAAGAACAATACATTTTTGTGGGGAAAAATCGCCAACGACGTTTTCGTCATTTCTGGAGCGTTCTTGTTTCCTCCCTCCCCGCGCGGTCACGCGGGGGATTTTCCATACCGGAAAGCCGCTAAAGAATTTGAGGCCCTTTGTCCGTTGTGGAACACTCCACACCCTTTTACACAAATAAAAAAATCAGTATTTTGCGGCTATGAAGTTTCTTTATTGCTAACAAAATGTGATAGTCATGATAGAGTAATAGCTATAATTTTCCGATAATTTTACAATTATCTTATGAAAAAACCGCGGGAAAAAAAGATTTACTGCACGAAATTCAGGGTCAGTGACGAAATTGGCTTCTTTCCAGGTTTGTTTTCTATTCTGTTGTTATATCCTCATGTCAGTTAAGTGCGCGTATTGAAGTGCAATTTTTTCATGAAATTCACTTTAATCTGATTTGTTTTCAATATAAAACGATTTTAAAAACATATAGAAGGAGACAATTTGGTATTTTCATAGGAAATTTAATACTAGATAAGCGGTGTTCAAAGTACCAAGAAACCAGCCGGATAGCGTTCAAACCCAAGCCTAAACCTAACCCAGCTTCGAAACCTAGACCCAGCCTTCGAAAACTAGCCTAGCTTCGAAAACCCAACCATATCTAGTTCTGGAGACAGATCTGAGCACAGTCGAGGTATTGACCTTTGACCTAAACGCACCTCTATCTCGAAAATATTTAAACATATTTGGATTGTCATAAGGATCATATTTCTGCCCGTTAGTAGCATTTGGAAATTTTGACCTTTTTTTTTAAAAATTCAAATCAATCAGAATCATCACAATATGTTTTTCAAAACATGATTAGGATGTCATATGGATCATTTCATTTAAATTTCAGCTCAATCGGAGGATTTTGAAAAAACAAGACCTTTGACCTCTTAATGCCATTGATCTCGAAAACGAATATGATAATGATATCAGAAATGAGCAAGTGCAAATGGATTGTTAAACACTTATGTTATATTCAGTTAATGTTATTATAATACGATTCAACCCATCGTGTCACCGGAAAGAAAGTTTAGGAATGCGTCAATTATTTGGGAAAAAAGGCAGTGGCCCAAATTTACTGTTCAGGGCCTGAACTAAAAATAATCTAGCCTTTCAAGTTTACCTGGAGAGTGCAAAGCCTTTTGTGTTCCTATCCAAAACACAGGCGCTCCAAAAAGTCAGTATACCATTGAAGCAAATGCAAATGTGAAGCTTAATCAGAATGTTTTGAACATTAATGCAGCTATAAATGCATTTAAGTTGACTTAAATGATTTCATTAACCACAAAATTATTTTTGATCTGCTATCGGACCACATGTTTCAATAAATTTAGCGTGGAATGTTAATTTCCATTACATTGCCATTACCCTCATCAATGCCAATACCTTCAGAAAACCCCAGTAGCCAGAGGTGGACACGATGGTTGGTTGAATTTTACTATAGTTCAAAATTAACAAGTAAGAACATTTAGTACTATTACCTATGTTTCCATTAAGCGTCATTGTTACAAGTATTAGAATGTAATCTAATAAAACACCTGTTACCAGTATATTGGCATTGTCCCCTTATGGAACTTTAAAGAGATTAGACACTTAATTATGGTTGACAATAACTACATTCAATGAAGTATCCAGCACACCATATAAGACAAATATTGAAAAAAATTCTCAACTAAATGTAAGAAAAACCTAAAAAAAAATAAGGTGCAAGCAGTGCACAGCTACTTTACCTCTCAAATTAATTAAACCAAAACACGCTTCCTACCTTTTAATCCCAATGGTAATCAAGTTATTAAGTGATACTCCTTTATAGTCATTAAATGTAGCAGCTAACCAAATCAATCAGAAAAATATTAAAAGTGCATTCGTGATCCTAGCACTTTCATTTTTGTTTTAGTTCACGACATCCCTGGAAAAACTTATTTCAAAATTTTAAGTTGATTCTGACGGTGCGTTTTAATGTTATGACAAATGTGTGCATCACGCTGCCCCCATTGGGAACGGTCTTGTTATTTCCCTCCGATAAAAACTACTAAACATGACGAAGTTACAATATCTTTTTTAAAATAATCGCATTTACATGTAAAATGGCACAATACTATACTTAATCCCACAATTCAATGATATAAAATTCTCAACTTTTTGTGGCACGTAGGAAGGAATTGACTTTGCATCACGAAATGCCCCCTTTAATCATAATGCATTACCAACAACTGCTATTAATTACCAAAAGATGCAAACACAACACCTTTGTTAAATGTTTAACCACATTTCAATATAACCTTTTAATTTTTTTTTCAAAAAAAATATGCTGCACATTGTAGAGATTATAGTTACAATAAGTGTTATTTAGATTAGTTACAAATCCGATTTACAGTAATATGTTCATGTTTATTGTATCGTGTTAGAGTAATTATATTAGCCTAGGTTTTCACCTTGACATTCCAATAATGACCTAACAGTTATTATATTAATTCTCAATGAATACTAGTCAATTA
>JAMKCH010018950.1:0-23518 GCA_023653785.1 Ophioderma brevispina
ACAAGTTTCTCTGCCACATTTTGGTGATAATGTGAATAATGTGAAACTGTACTTTCTGTTACTTGAACTTGAAGAATTGTACAATTATACTGTAAACACCATATTTTGAAATAGTGATAGATTTAATATAGCCGATAAAAGTCAACATGGCTACGAATTTTGAACAAATAGCCCACTAAAAATAACTTTAAAACAACCATCTTAATGTATTTCTTATACCTCAATTAACCCTAACCCCACATCGGTTTCTCCCGGGAGGGACTGAAGGAGTGAGGGAAGAGGGGGACAAGAAAAGTCGCAAATTCGGGTGGATTCGAACCCAGGGCCCTTTGGGCCCCAGCCCCATGACCCGGGATAGCACGTTACGGCGGTGTCGCTGGCCCGGCCAGCGATTTCGTGCCCATATGAGTCTTGGTTTGATGACGTCATCGCTACTTTCTGGACTTAGTGCATTTTCCTCACTCAGTGCTGTGAGCTTTTGTGAGATTTAGTTGTGTTAGGGTTAATAAAAAAATTAACACGTTATTTTCTATTTTTGCCCATCTGATATCAGAGATGAAATAATTCATACTTTTCAGCATGGCAGATGGCAGCCATATTGGATTTAGAGGCCAAGATGATATCTCAACTTAATAAAACCCATTTTAATGGATTTGTTATGCTAGAATTAGTAGGAAATGATATCTTGTTTGTCATTTTGGCCCATCCGGCACCCGAGATACAAGAATTTTTACTTTTCAACATGGCGGATGGCGGCCATATTGGATTTTGAGGTTAAGGTGATATCTCAACTTCATAAAAACCCATTTTAATGGATTTGTTATGCTAGAATTAGTAGGAAATGACACCCTGTTTGTCCTTTTAGCTCATTTATTGCCAGGGATATGAGGATTTACGTTTTTCAAAATGGCGGATGGCGGCCATTTTGTTTATGTCATAGTTTGAACACTTTCTGGGACTTTGATTTTGTGCAACTTTTGATATATTATTAAAGTGACCTTAAACTACCAGAAAATGCCAAGAAACCTTCTGTTGCAATTTTTTTGGGTTACTGTGGGCACATGTCATATATTGATCCTACTATAATTTTCTGTTGCACTTTCCTATTATATAACCTTTCCAAATGATTCCTTTTGATGAGGTGCCCAAACACATGCACAGTAAATAAGATGGGGCAAGATGAGCGGTTCATCATTGCATTAGAAGACATATTTCTTGTGCATCTGATGATAAAGCCAGACAGTTTTGAAACCTTACTTGAAATTGCAGCTATATGAGAGTCAAAGGAAAGATCCCTACTGAAAGTAACACCAAGTAATTTGAAATTGTTTACTTCAGGGCCATTCTCCGTTAAAGTGTTCAAAAACCATTTTTCGTGTCGCTCACAGTCATACACAGTTTAAAGGCTGTTTTGCTCGTTTAGAATGAATGCTTATTAGTATAAATTATATTTAGGAGTTATGATTTCAAAATGATGTGGGCTAGAACTTGTAACCGGGCAAGAAAGTATCAAGCAATAAGGCTGAAGATCCATAATTCTTGTTTTTCGCCATGTCGCCAGCCCAAATCCATTCTTTAAAATGTGTCCCTGCTCGTTACACAAGAGCGCATATCACAGGTAAAATGTCATTTTTATCAGCCTCTATTATGCCCTAATTATAAAGTTCAAAACATGATAATATTGGATTATTAAAGTTTCGTAAGAGTTCTCTGAGAGCATGTCGCCAATATTGCCGACAGATACGTTACCATAATTCAAATTGATACAAAATTGCCAAACATAACGGTAGAAGAATGTTCCAATATCCGATAAATCAAGCACATGTCAATGTTATATTATACATGTTTTGCATAAAAATCTGGTTTTGAAGTAACAATTTCCAGGCCTGGTAATGAAAGAAACCCCTCACGTTACGTTCATACCGCGACAGATACGTTACCGACTTCCTGCTGAGATCTTGCTAAACACCTTGATATATAAAGTCGAATACCACACCAAACTTTAGTATGATGGTAATCCCTGATAAGTATATAGATTAAGTCGGTTATGTGGTAAGCATGTACCTTTGTATTAAGAACGGCATGTGAAGAAAAGGCCGGCCAGACAGATACGTTACCCAGATGCGTTACTTAAGTGTTAACGTAGGTAATTACTAAAATCGGATTTTTTTAACGATCACCCATGCATTGTTCAGAGTTCTGAAAATATTAAAGTTAGTTTACGATGTTTAATGATTTTAGGAATTCTTTCATGTTGATATTTGGTCTTTTTTCAGACCAAACCTGAAAACTTTAACGGAGAATGGCCCTTCAGCAAGTTTACTGTTTTGAATATCATTCTTGAAGAGAACATCATGATCCTTAACTAAAAAATAGGACGAAGTACTGTGTGTAATAAATCTGCAAACTGAAAGAAGCTGGAGATGAAAATAAACTGAAGTTAAATCATGACAAAAGTAGAAGAAAATAGGACAAAAGAACAGAGCCCTGAGGAACACCTGAGGTACAGAACACACTCTGAAACTGCACCCTTTAACACAACCCGCTGCTCCGCCCTGAAGAGAAAGTCTTCAAATGGAGAGTAATATGTTGTGGTCTACTTTGGCAAATGCAGAACGGAAATCAAAGAAAAGACACATCTACAAGGATTACATTCCGATCATCAAGAGATTTGCTAAGAAGATGAAAGACTTGAACCAACATTTGCTCGCAATTTCTCCCAGTGCGAAAACCAAACTGGTTAAAAGTTCTTGAAGTTCTTTAGAGCCTGCATGTAGAGAGAGTATCCTGTTCTATGGATCTGAGACCTGGACTATGAAGAAAGAACTACAGGGTGGACTGGATGGCACCTACACCAGGCTTCTTATGCGAGTACTAAACATATCGTGGCGTCAGCACAAGACCAAAGCACAGATTATATGTTGCCCAACGCCAACGCCAAGATTTGCCGGTCACTGTCATTGTGCGATTGATCAAGTAGTATCAGACGTCACATGTTGGAGGTTACCGTGCCAAAACAGGGTCGTCGCCCTTTAACTAACTACATTGATGTGATTGCTCGAGACATCCAGCAGGATCCATCTGACACAAAATCCCTTACATTTGCACTCACGGGTGAACAGCATCTCGGCTGCGGCCGCTTGATATATACATTTTTGAATCTTAATGACTATACGTGACAACAAGGGCATACTTTTTTCAACACTATATCGACATTTACCATTTTTGACCCCTGTGTAAACTTAAACCTAGCCCCTATTGAAAAGAGACACCACAATTTGATAATACTACTACCCAGCGTGACCTATAGGTTATACCAATTGCCAATGGTGTTAACCCTTTTCTTTAGTGCGGGATGAAAACGACTCCTTAGATAAGGCCCTATGATATGTTCTGCATTCTTTTTTTGTCTTTGTCATCCGTGCCGCGGTTAGTTTTTAACCACCACCATGCTCCATGAGCAGGGCACCACCATGCTCCAGGAGCAGGGTAGTGGTCAAAATCTCAACATCTACCAAGGCTCATTTCAGATAGCCTGGATTGGGCAGACTGTTTTACAACAGCTGACCATGCAGGTTCATAATAACCCCTATCATACTAAATACTGGGGATGTATTTGCTCAATATACTTGTGAATGAAAGCTAATTCACTGCACCATGGAATTGAGATTTCATGGCTCATATTGACATCTCCTCGCAACGTAATGTATGTTTGAACATATAAAATTCTTTATTGGAAAATGACAATATTTGTGTTTTGGAGTCGGACTCTGACAAGTGATCTGGAAGACAGATTTAAGTGAGTGAAATATTATTTTATACTCACTTTTTTGCACATTTTGGTAAAACATAAAATAATGTTAGTGACAAACATTTGTTATTGGGTGGCCTATGTATTAACATCTTCATTGATCTTCCCATTGATAACGATCTTTCCTCTACTCCTTTCATGGCTAATGGAATGCTTAGCCCCATGACTGGAGTTCGATTAGGGAAAAGCTTCTATGTTCCTCGAGCATAAATAATCTGAAATATTCTATTCAAATATGGTCCAGGACCATATTTGCCATATGTGCCTGGAACATAAATGAAAATATGGTCCAGAGCATATTTAATATGCTCCTGGAGTAGTGTTTGAATCACAAATGTCCAGGAGCAATATGCAAAATCTGCTCCTGGAGCATTGAAGAAATATTTTAAGTCCAATACATGCTTCAGACCATATTTGCCACTTGTCCTGGAGCATGTGCATTAAATTTGTACTTAGAATATTTCTCCAGATTATTTATGCTCCAGGACCTATGGTCCTGATCATAATTTTGGGCCAAACTCTTATAGAAGCGGACTGTACAAAGGCTGTTTAACATAGAGTGTATGTGGTAAAACAGGAGGAGAAAGGTAGCCAGTGTGGCAAACAATCAATACACATTCCCAGGATACAGTCCATGAACACTGCAACTGTCAGAATCAACCAGGTGGTTTATTGTACTTTGTTTTCCTGGGAATTTTGGTGTGGGTACCAGGGACACTGCACACCTTCCAGATAAAAATACAGGCACCTGTAGATGAACACTGCAACTGTCATAATCAAACAGTGTTTATTGTAACTTACTGGAAGTTTTGTTTGATGGCACATTGATCCATTCCTATAAAATGGTGATTTTTCAAAATAAATATTCGTTTAGACAGTCCTTATGTTTTGCACACCCCCTTGGTAATGATATATTCTATGACTTGTATAATACTGTTTAACCTCGGACTTTGATTCCAAAAGCTGCGTTAAGCTGATCTCAATTTTAGCAAATTCTAAATGAAACTAATACAAAACTAACACAACTAAGTGTCCATTTTATGCTAGCAAAATATTATTTATCTAATGTAAAATAATTTAATTATGTAGTACAAACTTTTTGAAAGTCTATACTCTAGAAAATAACATAAGATCATTTTTACAAATCAAAGTTAAAGGTGCAACAATAGATTTCACATAATGGTGTCCCTAAAATGTAAAAAGTCTGATTTTTTTGGCACTAATGTCAAGCTTTCTATCAAAAATAATCCCCCTTTTAAGCTGAGAAAAATTTCCTTTGGTACAAAAATTGGGAATTTTCCTAATTTACTATGGGAGCAAATACTAATTCAGTTTTATTATATTTAATTAAGCAAATAATCGTTTTTTTTTCACTTTCAAGGCATTTCTGTATCCCAATACAGGTAAAATCTATTGGGGGCCTTATCTATAAAAAATCCTCACAAATGACACAATGTATGGATGCCCAAAAATTTCTTCATTTGCACCTTTAATATTGTGATAACTTTCTGTGCACATACACACGTTTTACCTAATTTCAGACAGAAACCAAGTCAATTTTAATGTTCCTACATAAAAGTTCACATGGTTAATTAAATTTTTGCATTTGTTTGTATGCATTTGTACTTAAACGTTGTGATGTGTATGTGTGTGTATATGGATTCTTTAATACCTTTGGGACATTTTCCTTGGGGGAAGCCCCCAAAGGCACGAGATCTTAGACTAAATACCCCTGTCATTCTAATTAACCAAACAGAATCAGCACAACACAATATACTTAATATAGTATTTTTACCACATGGAGAAAGTATACTACTTTTTCTAAATTATTTAAAAAGGCCCATCAAATTTAGGGTTGGAATTAATTCCATTTTTATTTAAAATTAAGATATAGGCCTACATACCCTCTTATTAGGTGATATTACACTAATTTTTTCAACCAGCAAAGATAAACCATTTTGCTATTTTAAGATTCATCTCGTTGCAAGCACAACAAAATATTGCACTTTATTCCTTAAAGACAAACTGTCACCCAAACACAATTTAAAAACAGTTGCCTAAGAAAGAAATTTTAACACTGACAAGCAAAAAAAAGTGTGTGGTCCTAATAAAAGTGGTTCATTTTAAAACCCTGAAAAGCAAAAAAAAAAAAAAATTTGTGTGTGAAAAACATGGATTGACAATATATATAAATATATTTACAGGAGGATTTTAGAAAAATAATGCAGATGAATCAATATATTTGGTTCATTTGCTGTTTATGTAAATTCCTCTTATCCAAATATGAACAGTTAAAAAGTCCTCACTATTACTTATTACAACTTCTTTTGCCTGGGGAACAAATTCAGTACAACACTGTTCTTCTTCAATTTAAGCCCGGGGTCCATACATAATGTATTATAATGACATCATACAAAACAAATAATGTCACACAGAATAATAAAATCTACATTTTAAAGGTTCATAACTTAAAAACGAAAGGTGGGACATGATGCACGAGGACTTGCTGACCGAGGGCATGAAAGTGGACAGGCCAAGGGAGCAGCCAGCCAACACTGGAGCAGTGGATGGGCAAAAAATAATACAATAACAAAAACACGCAGCACAAGGGTTGCCCCTACCACCAAATTACATCCCCGCCCCAGGCCAAGACATCCCCCTCGTCACCCCACAATTCATCACCTTAGCAGAGAAATTCGTCATAGCCCCTAAAACAATAACAAAAAATACAATCAGTAAAAATTAATACAGGCCCAACTTTATAGGAACCTTGTGTATGATAATACAAATAACCTAGAAAAATATCTGCCTCAGTCTAGATTTAAAATATAGTTTGCCAGAATGATCCACAATTGATCTCTGGCTGTCGAATATGTGATGAGATTCAGGCTGAATAAGTTTGTTTTGTCACTAATGCTGATTTTGAGATATAGCCATTTTTTAAGGTGATTCTGATCCTATCACATTATTTTTGTTTATGATTTGCTAGATAGCCTCAATTATTTCCAAAAGTTCAGTGATTATGATGTTTATGAGCTGTGATATTATGAGCGACTTGGTTGTATCGCACTGCCCACTATATCGGCTATACTGTGTTCCGTACTGTGTGTAAATTCCTTCTGTTTACTGATGAAATCTAACAAAATTGTAAATATCTTCTAGAGTATATCGAACTTTGCACGTAAGATTCAGCAACATGCTTCATTTGGGCCATCCGCTTCATATGATATAAAATCCAATTTCTTTGAGTTAAACTGGGGGTGGGGAAAGCTGGTTTGGATCACGAAATGCCCTTTAATGCTCATTTGCTTATGTCTATATAGACAACATTTCATAATTTTGTGGTATTTAGACAACCATAATTAATTTTAAAAAGAGCTACCATTTTTAATTAATGATTTTTCTCTTTCTCCCTTGATTTTTTTAGTTTACATGCATTTTAAAATGCCCCCCCCCAACTACTGCTGATACATAAGTATTCTTCTCATTTATCTGTATAGAAGACCAAAAAAGAGTTTCCTTCCTTGTCTCCACTTCCTGTAGCTCAAAACACTAAGCACTTTGCAATTTTAAAGGTGCAACAAGAGCTTCACATAACAGGTGTCCCTAAAAAATGAAAATCTCATTTTTGGCACTACTGTAAGCTTTTCTATAGATTGGCCCCATGTGAAAGGATTAGGCTGAAATATTATATTTCTTTCTTTGGTACAAAATTGTGCAATTTCCAATTTCGTACAGGAGCAAATACAAATTCAGCCTGTTTTATATTGAAATTGAGCAAAAGAAAATCGCATATTGTTTTCACTGCAGGCTGTCTTTAAACCAAAGTCACTGTAAGAAACTATTGGGGGTCTTATCTATAGGAAATCACTAACATTTGACACAATTTGTGGGTTGCCCCAAAATCTCTCGTTTGCACCTTTAAGTACAAAAAATGCACTACACATCTTATTGCATTTTTAGAGGAATTCTTTTTTCCGCGCTTCGCAGCTCCCAATTTTCCTTTTTGTTTTCTTGAGCATTTAAAATATATTAACAAATATATTAAATCTCTTGAAAATCTTAAAAAATGGCAAAAAAAATTGTGATTTCTTACACTTGTAGCGTGAACTGAGACAAACTTTTTTTGCCAAATCTGTCAATTATTCTGAAATTTGATGAAGTACATACAGTACACCCAATTCATTTTTGACGTCACATATTGACTTTGCAAAAGGATATCTCTATACAAAAAAGGTATATACATTTGGTAGTTTCTAATGGGTTGGTACATTTTGTGACCCCACTTGTGTGCCTCCCATTTGAATTCGGCAGCCTTGACAGAATATAAATGACGTTTATGTGCACTTATTCCATCAGGGCTGCTGAATTCGACTGGGAGCAGGCAACGCAAAGTGTGTGCAGTAAATGTACCAACCGGTTTCTAATAAGCACCGTACTCTTGAAAATTTAAGTTATAGCTTTGATGATATTATGACACAAAATACCTGACATTTGTGTTATCTATATTCTTGCAAGATTATTTGCTCTATTGTTTAAAAAAACAAGCTATGGCCAAAAGATGTTCCTTTATATGATGTGTCATATATGATGGCAACAGTGAAATGTATTTTTTTTCCTCAGAAATGGAATAAAAAGAAAACTTGTGTCATTTCTAGCACTGAAGTTAATTTTTTGGCAATTCAAGTAACTTGGTTTGCACATAGAAAATCATAGAAAGAAAAAAAAAAACTTATTATACCGGTAATTTCATGAAATATAGACGTGAAACATCTAATTAAAAAATAAATTAAAATACAAAAACATAATTCTTTTAAATTGGAAACACTGTATCATTTTCAATTAGCAATAAATAAACAAAAAACACTAGTTAGAAACAAATTTAGGGGACGATTGTGCCGTACTACAAAAGGTGGCACCTTTGCCATAATATAATAAAGGGTAATCTGGAGTTTGCCAGTTTGGGATAAATTCAAACTAACGTAACTTGATGTATTCCGCCCCAAAACCCTATTGCAATGGTATTCAAAACGGGGAGATCTCTTCAAGTCGGATGCTCCAATTAGAACTATATATGCAATATTCGGTTTCCAACCTATATATTTATCATCCCGGTTTTTTCCCCTGTAAAATAATATCTATATATATAACATATATTCTATCATCCGTTTGTGCCCCTATTGACAGGGGGGGGGGAAAATTCCGTCAGTGATATATCATCCCGGTTTTTTACCCTGTCTACCTTTTGAAAATATTCTCCTTTTAGACGGATTGGGTTTTCTTCATGCGTTCTTTTTAAGTAGCCCCCTCTTCGGACACCTAAAACAAAACTGTCACCCCCAAAAGGGACTCAGCAAGCTCAGTCTGCGCCTTTTCAAACGGGGAGATTCTCCCCCAGTCGGGCGCTCAAATTAGAATGTCTGTATGCAATATCTTCGGTTCAAACCTATATATATTCCTCCCGGTGTTTTCCCCTGTTAAAATAATATCGTATATTATTTATATATTATATTAGGGTGCAGCGGGTTTAGGGTAGAGATTTAAGGTACGAACGGTCTTTAACGGAAATAAGTGCAATATGATATTGAGTTTTATTTCGTTTTCTAAGTCAATTAGGAGAGGGCTAGGCCCCTTTTGTAATACTTTTACTCAACTCATCCCATTGTTCATTCCTACAACCGTTATAGGGCCTAACCCTAAACTCTCCTAACCCTAAGTCGCTGGGGCGAGTTGATCACTGGAATTTCCTCCTAAACCCTCGTTCACTGGAGCGAGTAGATCACTGAAATTTCCTCCTAACCCTAATCCTACCCTCAAACCCTAACCCTAAGTCACTAGGGCGAGTAGGTAGACACTGGAATTTCCTCCTAAATCCCTAAGTCACTGGGGCAGTAGATCAATGGAATTTCCAGACTAACCCTAGTCACGGGGGGAGAGATCATGGATTTCCTCTTCTAACCCTAAGTCAACTGGGGCGCGAGTAGGATCACTGGGGAATTTTCCTCTAACCCATTTCCAACCCTAACCCTAAGTCACTGGGGCGAGTAGATCACTGGATTTCCCCTAACCATAAGTCACTAGGGCGAAGGAGATCACTGGAATTTCCTCCTAACCCTAAGTCACTGGGGCGAGTAGATCAATGGACTTTCTCCTAACCCTAACCCTAAGTCACTGGGCCGGAGTGATCACTGGAATTTTCTCCTAACCCCAAGGCACTGGGGCGAGTAGATCACTGGAATTTCTCCTAACCCTAGTCACTGGGGCGGAGTCACTGGAATGCCTCCTCCTAACCCTTAAACCCTATCCCCAACCCTAACCCTAAGTCACTGAGGCGAGTAGATCACTGGAATTTCATCTACCCCTAGTCACTGGGGCGAGTAGATCACTGGAATTTCCTCCTAACCCTAACCCTATCCCTAACCCTAAGTCACTGGGGCGAGTAAGATCAGCTGATTTCCTCCTAACCTAGTCACTGGGGCGAGTAAGATCACTGGAATTTCCTCCTAACCTACCCTACCTTCCCCCCAACCCTAACCCTCAATCACTGGGGCGAGTAGATTACTGGAATTTCCTCCTAAACCTAAGTCACTGGGGCGAGTAGATCACTGGAATTTCCTCCTAACCATAAGTCACTGGGGCAGTAGATCACTGGAAATTCCTCCTAACCCTAAGTCACTGGGCAAGTAGATCACTGGAATTTCCTTCCTAACCCTAAGTCACTGGGGCGAGTAGATCACTATATATATTAGAATTATTTTTGCAGGGAAAAAACAGGGAGGATATATATATAGCTTTGGAACTGAAATATTGATGATAGACCATTTTCTAATTTGAGCGGCCGACTAACAACGGCATCCCAAAAGTGATCAGCAAGCTCGGGTCTGCCGCCCCTTTTAAAACGGGGGATTCTACCCCAGTCGGGTGCTCAATTTAGATGGCTATAACCAAAAAAATCGGTTCCAAAACCGATATATATAATCCCGGTTTTGTTCCCTGTAAAAACATTATATATATCATCCCGGTTTTTTTTTTTCTTCCCGATGACAGGGGAAAATTCCGTCATGATATAATCATCCCGGTTTTTTCCCCGGTCATCTTTTTTTTGTTGAAATATTCTCCCTTGTTAGATCTGATTTTTATTCATTCGTTCCTTTCTTTTCAAGTAGCCCCCCCTCGTTTTGACCCCATAAACAACTGTCACCCCCAAACGTGACCTCAGCAAGCGAGTCTGAAGCCCCTTTTAAGACGGGGGATTATACCCGTGGGCGTGCTCAATGAGAATGTTGTAACAATATGCGGTTCCAAACCTATATATATCATCCGGTTTTACCCCTGTAAGAGGTATAGATACTGGATATATATATAGATATATAAGTAGAGATATAACGCACCGATCTATATAATATATATATATATTATATATTCCAGTGTCTACTCACCCCAGTGATTATGGGTAGAGTTAGGAGGAAATTCCAGTGATTAGTGACTTAGGGTTCGGGTTAGAGGGTAGGGTTAGGGTTTTAGGAGACAATTCCGGATTACTCGCCCCAGTGACGTAGGGTTAGGAGGAATTACAGTGATCTACTCGCCCCAGTGGATTAGGGTTAGGGTTTGAGGGTAGGGTTTAGGTTAGGAGGAACTACCTTGATCTAATCGCACCCGTGACTTAGGGTACCGGAGGAAATTCCAGTGATCTACTCCCTTGTTTTGCCATAGTGCCTTAGGGTTAGGGGGGTAGGGTTAGGAGGAAATTCCAGTGATCTACTCGCCCCAGTGACTTGGGTAGGAGGGAAATTAAGTGAGTGATTACTCGCCCCAGTGACTTAGGGTTTTTAGGAGGAAGGAAATTCCAGTGATCTACTCGCCCCCCCCAGTGACTTCGGGCCCGGTTACGGCACCGGAAATTCCAAGGTCCGATATAGCTGCACCTGTTAGGGTTTCTTATGGGGCTTCGGCCGTTAGATGGCTCACGCGTTACTGGCGTTACGGCCACCCCGACACACTTCAAGTCGCACATATTACCCCCTAGCCCCCCTATCGTGACACTTCACGGCCCCCCGACTGACGCAGGCACCACTTCCACTGTCGATCTAAGCGCCTTCCCCCCATAAGTGACCCTTTACGGGTTAGTGCTCTTGACCGCGGTAGGATTAGGGTAGGAGGGAAATACCATTGATTTCCCTACCCTAGCCCCACCACTTGTGACCTTACTTTACCGGGTTAGGAGGAAATTCCAGTGATCTACTCGCCCCAGTGCCTTAGGTTTAGGGGTAGGGTTAGGAGAAAGTCCGGTGATCTACTCGCCCAAGTGACTTAGGGGTAGGAGGAAATACCAGTGATCTACTCGTCCAGTGATTAGGGTTAGGGGTAGGTTGAGGAAATTCCCAATGAATCTACTCGCACCCAGTGACTTAGGGTTAGGCGGAAATTCCAAGAGTGATCTACTCGCCTCAGTGACTTAGTGTTAGGACGAGGGTTAGGGTTAGGGATGAACACCGGGATGTGAAGTAAAAGTGTACAAAACAGCCGGATCCTAATTTACTTAATAACGGAATAAACTGCAATCCATATTGCAGTGTATCCGACCCTGATAACCTAACCCTAACTTAACTTTATCTCTAACCCTAACCCCTCTAAGGAGGAAATGCCAGTGATCTACTCGCCCCCATTGATGAGTATCAGACTGTATGTATATATGTACATATATTTTTACAGGGGAAGGAAAAAAACCGGGAGGTCTATATATATATAGGTTTGGAACAGAATATAAGATACAGACATTCTAATTTGAGCACCCGACTGGGGGAGAATCCCCATCTGAAAAGGGGCGCAGACTCAGCTTGCTGAGTCAATTGGGGGTGACAGTTGTTTTAGGGGGCCAGAGAAGAGGTGGTAATTGAAAGAAAGGAACGAATGAAGAAAAAAAATCCGATCTAAAAGGAGAATATTTTCAAAGAGAAGGGGAAAAAACCGGGATGATATATCATGGCGGATTTTCCCCTGTAATAGGGGGAAAAAACCGGGGGATATAGATACGTTGGAAACCGAAATATGGGATACAGACATTCTAATTTGAGCACCCGACTGGGGGAGGATCCCCGTTCTGAAAAGGGGCGCAGACTCAGCTTGTTGAGTCACTTTTGGGGGTTACAGTGTTTAGGGGTTCCAGGAAAGAGGGGGTACTGCAAAGAAAGGGACGAATGAAGAAAACAATCAGATCTAAAAGGGAAAAGATGACAGGGGAAAAAACCGGGATTGATATATCATGACGGAATTTGCCCCTTAAATAGGGGAAAAACAGATGATGTATATGGATATATATATATATATATAGTATATATATATATATATATTATTTTACAGGGGAAAAAAAACCGGAGGATATATATAGGTTGGAACAGAAATTTGGATACAGACATCTAATTTGAGCACCGACTGGGGAGAATCCCCCATCTGAAAAGGGGCCAGACTCAGCTTGCTGAGTCACTTTTGGTTGGGGACAGAGTTGTTTAGGGGTCCAGAACGAGGGGGTACTTGAAAAGAAAAAGGAACGAGATGAAAGAAAAAAATCGATCGAAAAGGAGTAATTATTTTTCAAAGAGTGACAGGGGAAAAAAAACGGGATGATATATCAGGACGGAATTTTCCCCTGCAATAGGGGAAACAGCGGAGGATATATATACGGTTTGGAAACCGAAATAGTGGATACAGACATTCAATTTGGAGCACCCGACGGGGGCGAGGATCCCCGTTCTGAAAAGGGGCGCAGACTCAGCGTGTGAGTCACTGTTGGGGGGGGGACAGTTGTTTAGGGGGTGTCCAGAAAGAGGGGGCTACTTGACAAGAAAGGGACGAATGAAGAAAACAATCAGATCTAAAAGGGAAAAGATGACAGGGGAAAAAACCGGGATGATATATACATGACGGAATTTTCCCCTGTCAATAGGGGAGGAAAAAACCGGGAGGATATTATCTAGGTTTGGAACCGAAATATTGGATACCGACATTCTAATTTGAGCACCAGACTGGAATTATTTCTTTACAGGGGAAAAAACCGGCGGAATAATATATGGAAATGAAAAATTCCATGGAAAATGTACTCTTTTATTAAACTAAGGCTATTGAATATACTTTCAAGAATTAAAATGATTAACAATTGACTTTTGTTCGAATATTTTGGTTGTGCCTCGGTATATGTTATAACCAAAAATACGACAATATTCGTTCTCTATCATTGGGTTGTATTTGGGCGGAAATTCCGAAGTAGTGATCGGTAAAAATATATTGGGAGGGACATGGCAACATGCTTCCCCTGAGGGGAAAAAAAAAAAACAACCATGATATACCGTATAAGTACCCAGCCTTAATATACTAAAAAATACAGCGGTCCTCGGAACCGCTTGTGTCGCCTGCGGTCGTGGTTTGTGAATGAAGGGCCGAACATGACCTTTGACCTTGATATGGATGTTGGACCTCATAACAATGAGGGTTTGCAATAAAACTCCATAAACCAAGTTGGTTCCATTGAACTTCAACTTTTCAAACAAGGTCAATTTTACATTTTAAGCATCTTTACACTTGATCTACATGCTTTGACCTTGGTATGTGACCTTTGACATCACCAACAAATGAGGGATCCAATGCGGCATCTTATGATTCAAGTTTGGTTCCAATTGAACTTCAACTTTCAAATGAGGCAATTTTGTGACATTTTCAGCTTAATTTATAATTGACCCACATGACCTTTGACCTTGGTATGGAACTTGGACCTCATCAAACAAAGGAGGGATTGCCAGTTGCACCTGTGACCCAAATTGTTTAAAATCAATGAAGTATGTGGATATGACAGGGCAAATCTTAACCCATTTTTAACAACAGACAACAACTGACATCAAAAACAAACAGCAAAGCAAGTGGACAATGTGATCCTATGTGTCTTCCTCCTTAGGGAGGGTGACACAAAAACTTTTAACAAGGTTTAAAACCCCCAGTAAATTTATGTTTGTTTGCATATAAGCTCATATTAACTGGTACAATTTTTATGGGTTTGGCCATTTTTGACCCACTGACCCACATTGAAAACCCCCCCCCCACATGATGATCTATGGAAGTAGTCAAGTGAAGTTGCTGACCCATCAGGGTCATGTGTGTCAGTGGGTCACAAAATGGCCACACCTTTTTGAAACAATTGAAAGCATTAATCTGAGCAAACATGATTATTGATAAAGAGAAATACTCAAATAGGCTGGTCCATTTAGTGATTGACCCTGGGTCATTGGTGACAACTGGCCTTGAGCAGTCAGTTAATCTTACGGAATAGAAGTGCATGTAATAGATTGCCACTTATCTGTAAGAGGTAAAGACGGCTTAATTCATATAGACTTGTATAGTGTGCGTTATCGATCACGGGGACCAAGGTTGTGGGTATCCTATTATCTGATAGTTGCTCATAAACTTAAATTGCTCTTTACTACAGGCACTTCGAGGACCACTTTTAGGTGGCCTATGTATATCAAGATATTTCCATCCTCTGTAGGACAAAGCCTCAAAAAATGTTTTCATGTGAGATAACTCTGGCCAAGCTGGCTATGAGCTAGGGCTATTGATACCTGGTTGATGCGTGCAGATAAGGGACAATGAATCCCCTACTCTTTTTGATCTGGAACTTTACATGCCGCAGGAATGGACCCCCTTTGACACCCAGGACAACCACTTTGCAGGACTTTTGAACTCTTGAGAGCCGGGCACCCAATGTACACACCTGCACATTCTACACAGACCTAAAAACCCAAACTCTCACAGGGTTCGAACCAGGGCCACTGGATCTTCTTTACCATGCTGGCTTAGAACCTTAGCTGCTCTACAACCTCATTTTATCAATTCTGGTATATGTTACAAGACTGTATAATGTAAGGGTTTGAATAAAGCATATTTTCTGGTATCCATACCCATGGTCTCACACCCCTAATCACACTGATACATAGTCCATATCACCTCAAATCTGGGGATTTCGTAACCCATCTGACCACCTTTTTCTGACACAACTTATGAATTTGGAAACCAAGGTGGGTCAGGTTACGGAAAACTCCCCAAATCTTACCTAATAAATATACTACTAGGACTACCACAACTATTACCTGATCCACTATGAAGTACAACTAAGCAGCAGTGCGTGAATAGAGGACAATTTGACATATGACGAATTGACAGTCATTTGTTTCAGAATTTCAAAATTAAATTACTAGTAGATTTTTTTTAATTTTAAAAAAGAAAAGATTTATAAAAAAAATCTTTTGAATACGAATCAATTTTAACCAGCAAATTTTAAACGATTGGTTAGGTTTTAAAATTTTTACCAGAGTTTTTTATAATGGTATATTTCTCACAACTACAAGTTAAAATTAAGGTTCTTAATCTTCCATTTCAGATAAAATTGTGAGGAAATTTGAGTTTTACAAATCACAAAATGTTTTGAAATTTCATAAGGTGAAATATTGAATGTTCCTATGGAATAAAGGCTGCAGAAGATTTGAATGGAATACCAAATGAATTTTTTGATATCACGATTAAAGTGATTTGAGCCCTGTGAGAGTTTTTACATCACAAGACATGAAAAAAAAAACAAGTGATATAACAATATAATAACAAAAAACAACATTTGACTGCATATTCATACAATAGTAAAAAATATATCATTCAGTCAAAATTTGAACTGAACTCACTCAGCATTGCCTCGCTGAAATGGAAAAGTCATCATTTGAACTCATGATATATTTTTGTATGATCACAGTATTAGGCATTCAATATTTGGATACTATTATACAAATGAAAACATTCAATATATGGGGTGTCACTTGCAAAATGACTGGGATGAACATGTGCAAGTAAGATACATGGGACCTATAGCTTAACGTCCCTCTGAAGAATAAGATCCTTGCACAGCCCGTTTACAGTTTTATTGGTTCATATCCTCCATAGTCGTGTCCACACGGAGGCTGAAACTCCGGAGTTTTCAAAACTCTGGAGTGTCGATCAGTGTGGACGCATTCGGGGTTTTACACTAGTGGGGTTTTATCCCCCTAAAAAACCTGGGGGTGAAGCTCAACCTCCGATAACACTCCGGAGTGTTTAGGAGAGTCGTGCCGTGTGGACAGCTTCGGGGGATAGTGAGCGGAGGTGACCTCACAAGGTCATCTTTGTTGACAAATTCCTGTATTCGAATATCACGCTGGAAAGTCCACAGCTTCCGGTATGTTGATTTCCGGTCTACACTCCGATATGAGAAGCGGTGGAGAATGGTCAGGGGGATGATTTCAGAGTTTTGGCCACCGTGTGGACACAATTTGGAATGAAGTAAAGTGATTGGATTAGAATTTCACCTCCGGAGTTTCAAACCCTTGGAGTTTGTGACTGTGTGAACATGGCTCATGTTGCCCCAGAATTGATATCTCAGCAACTGGCCCAATGGGATTTGAATGGGGAACTGCTCTTTGCATTCAGTGACAAATCCAGGATCATCAAAGTGGGGATGCGAAGTAGAGTTAAAGGGATACTCAGAGATTTCAAAATATAATTTTTTGTGTATTAATTAAAAATAATCAAATAAATTTCAAGAAAATCACCTAAACTGTTCAATTCCAAGTTTGTGATGAATTTTGAGTTTTCATTTTGACGTACTACACTGTTACATGTAGTATTTCAGTACCATAGGATACTGTAATAAAAGATTCTGGGTCTGGAATTTTATTAGAAAGTTGTGATTTTCTTTACGAAAGACATCAATTTTAATTAAGCTATTTCACATCGCAATTAGTATGTGGACAATTAAAAGCAGTGGTGGCAGAACTGGAGGGGGCAAGGGACCATGGCCCCTTCAGTCTTGAAAGTGAGAGGCATGACCCTAGCCACTTTTCAAAGGTTGTTGATTACACATGTTGGGCTTATCCCAGAGGGTGTTTTGAGTCAATCCCACAATGCACCAGTTTTGGGAAATTTCACCTCAATAGGGTCATGTGGTCCCACAAAAATCCTACTCTTAAAGGAGAACCGTACTAAGAATAACTTATACAATATACGCTATAAAAATAATTATTGAACACATATCGAGTGGTTTCATGGAAAAACGGAATTATACTAACCATAAAAATGAATTAAAACATTTTGTCTGACCATGCGCTATTTGAAATTCGCGCTATAGTGTATATGGGATATGTATACGTGTTATGGGATACGGACGGCACGGTAGCGTCATACACCTTCACATGTGACGCTTTCATGCATTTGCTATGGTGTGTATGACACAAAACTGTCGCCAGGTTTCGCATCACACGTTATCGGATAGGCAAAATTTTTTTTAAATAGCGCATGGTCAGACTAGGTGGTTTTAATACATTGTTGTGGTTAATATTAATTCCATTTTTAGTGAAACCACTCGATATGTGGTCAATAATTATTTTATAGAGTATATTGTATAATATTATTCATTGTACGGGTTCTCCTTTAACACATAAAAACCCTGACTTGAATGCTAATTTTAGCCCACAAAGTGTTAGTACATAGGGAATTTTAGCATGATTATGGAATGTCTTGTGGTTCTTAAACTTTTGGAAGATATTTTATCCCTAAGTACTGACATGAGTTTAGTACAGTACAGTATAGGCAAATTGCTATGCATCATGGGATTGGATTCAAAACACTCTCTGGGCTTATCCTAGCTGTATGAGCAAACGATAGTAAAGTATGAAAATCGCTCAGATAAAAGTGCCACAGTGGCTCCTCCGCTTTGAGAATTGTTCCACAGCCACTGTGGACAAGCATTTTGCAAAATGAAAAAAAAAAAGATTTGTTAGAAAATTGAGGGCTGCATCCTGGGAAATTTCTGAGTCAGTCTTTAAATGGGCAATCAGAGATTTGGTGAGAGAGATGGGGAATTTATACTTTTAGTTTTACTTTTCCAGACCTGGACAATTAAATTAACACTAGTATTAACACTAGAATGTCGGCATATTTTTAGTTTCTCATGCTGTACGTGGCAATTAAAATCATTTGCGTCAGTTTGACCAGACTCATAATGGCACGCGCCCCTGCGGGGCTTGTGCCATTATTCGTCGTCAAACTGAGCGCGCGTGCATTGATTTTTGGCCAATCCACTCGAAGCTAAAAATATTCAGCCATTAAAAGTTTGTAATTAATTCGCTTTTCCACTCTCATATTTGATGAAACATATCCTTTGTTCTACATATCAGATTTGAATGAAATGGTAAATAAAACCTTATTAATTTGACTAAAGGCATATATCAAACAAAACCCATGCATACTTTTATTTTTGAGAACAATCTCTTGCCCTTAGTGCTAACAGGTTTTTTTTGACACTCTACACTATGCTAATACTATAACGTAGCTCGGCCAATTGGTGCAGGTTCACCACCTATGGCATTTACATGTCACATCAATAGCCTTGATTGAAAACTATAATGAAAACCCTTACACTTTATTAACATCAGTGGTTGAACTCCAATAAAATAGCAATCTACTTCAAGCAATAACAACTGATTTTTTTAAAGAGTGCCCCCAATTTTCCAAAAAAAATGTGAGATTTTTGCACAGTTGCAACTAGCTAGTAAACTTTACATGTGATGCAACTAGCTAGTAAACTTTACATGTGAATGGTAAAAGCTCAAAATGTCTATGTATCGCAAAAGAAGGAGTTTTGTAATTAATATCGGAGATCCCGATAATAATTCAACGGGTGCTGGAAATGACCTTACAATATAGCCGGGAAATAGCACCATGTATGTGCCTACGATCATCCATTAGTTTTTCTGTAGGTTCAGGCAAGTCAAATTAGAAGTCATTTTTGTGAGGTGGCACTATTTTCACAATGGACGGACAGAAATTTGGCGTTTCCAGTTCCGCCGTTAAATTACAACGGGTGATCCCGATTGTAATTACAAAATCGCTTCTTTTATAAAAATATATACACACTTTTGAGTATTACCATTTGCAGGTATAGATTAATAGAAATGTGCAAAAATCTCAAATTTAGAAAATTGGGGGCACTCTTAAAAAAAAAGTGCTGTTATATTGCTTTAATGACACTAATTGACTACGAGTATTCTAAAACTGGATACAACTTTGCTGGACCAATTGATGCAGGTTCACCACCTCTGCTACTTACTGGACCCGATACTGTTGCCACGTTGATGCTTTCTGAACTGAAATTAGGATTGGGATTGGGATATATAGAGCTGAATCCATTGTGAAAACTAGAATTTGATGTAATTGAAATCTGCCTGTCCTCATACCCCACAAGTTCAACCCGACTTATGGTGGTGTCGAGAGTAGGCGACTGTTTCCTGAGGTGCAGCGGTGGCATTCGCAGCCACAGCTCTTTGCAGAAAGTCTCCTTCTTTTCGTCCAGCTTTTTACACTTGATTTTGGTGTCGCCATCAGGCACGCCTTCTGACCGCATTTCAGGCCAAGTTAAGCATTTCACATTTTCCATAATGTGTTTCAGTAACTTCTTATTATTTGTCTCACTCACGTTGGAAATATCTCTGTAAATGATCGGAACAATTTGCTTCTTGTAGTTTTGCACTTGATCCATCATGACGTTGATGTCAAAATTTCCTACTGATGAATTGACATAGGTTGGCGAGATTACGAGAATGCACCGGTGGCTTGTGTCCAATGATTTCACAATCTCCTCAGCCAGGACTGAAATAAAAAAAAAAGGTGAAAATGCAAAATTATGTCACTTAATTGCTTAATTTATACCAGACCAACAGAAGCAAATTAGGGTCACAGAATTTAGTGTTAAGGCCACCTAAATCTAATTGCCCTAACACCTCAAAACACCACAAAATATAAAACTGTTCCCATGCCACCATTGTGGTATATTAATATTCCTGTTGAACACTAACTATACTTGTATTGCAAGTTCGGCTTTGAGCATGTGTCTTTAAAGAGTATTTTGCACTCTTCGGCCCACAGGCAAATAAAGTTCAGAACCCCTAGGCTAAATCAATGCGTTTCCCTCAATTTTTTGATAACAACTGCAGGTTTTATAGAATTGCAAACAAATAGCCCGGGGTTACTCAGTGGAAAAGGGTAGGTACAAATATGCCGCCGAATGGGTCAAATTTCACCCCTTAACTATAACAAGGGTCGTTTTTCACCATGTACTTATATGATGGGTCACTTGAGGTCATTTGCTACTATATAAGTGGGTACATTTTCAATTTTTGGTTCTCAATTCTCACATGAAAACGGGTCGAAATTTGTTGATTTTCAGTAAAACACAATGGACAATGGCTTAAGGATCCTAGAAACTGGTAGCGAAATTCAAAGCCAAATAAAGCAAATGGGTCGAAATTTCGGAACAACTCTATAAATGGATTCATATTTTTGTTAAAATTTGGTCACTATAGACATGGGTAAAGGCGGACGCACACCTGTACCCAACCAGTTGGGTAGAGTACCCCCCCCCCCCGGACAAATAGATGATTTTATCCCCGTATTATCTTACCGGTTCCTGGTAGGAAGTCTTTATCTTGATGATTCACCCGTACCTCTGCCCTCAAGGTGAACTCTAAGGACATTGAACACAAAGTTCAAATCCTCCTCCGACTCACCCAGTGGCTATATGATATGTACACATCGTTTTCTTTCTTGTCTGAGGATGAAATTAAAATATAAATACATAAGTGTAATTATAGGTTTCCCATTCGATTTTTGCACACATGTTCATCCGAATTTAACAATTGTTTAGTCAAATTGTCCCCAAAACTCGAAACTGTACATTGCCAACTCGATTTGTATTTGGTTTTTTTTCAACAAACTATTAAACCTCGTGCACTCTAACTCGTCAATTTCACACGGTCGTCGTGTTAATTCGATATTCGTCGGGTCATAAAATTTTGTTGTGTGAAATGGCCAACCCGATTTCGTCATTGGTCATCCAGATTCATAAAAAATATCATTCGAATTGTTCGTTGAAGCCTGTCATTGGGCGGGTTATATGCATGCGTTTAAAGGCCTATTTCAAAATGTTTTACAGGTGAGTGTCAAAAACATACACTTTAATGAGCAAGTAAGGTGTCCCAACGATGCCAAATACATTTTTGCAATTCTGAAAAAATTATGAATATTTTATTCATTTTTATTTTTATACTTATTATTTTCTTAATTTCATCATTGGTCTGTAATTTGTATTTTTTGATTTTTTTTTTAATAATTTGGTTTTTTGCCCCATTTTTAAAATTTACATATTATTTTTTTTTATTCAATTTTTGCGTTGTAATGTCTTCCACATTTTGATTTTTTAGCAAATTTTAATTTTAGCATTTTTTAATTTATGCAATTTTTTAAATTTTTCGCAATGATCAACTTTATAATTGCCGCGGATCAAGCTAAGTTTGGTGGTTCCGTTTCTAAAGGCACTCTATCTGCTGAGTGGGCAAAATGGTCTTCACTTAAGAGTCCCATTCATGCAAATTGAGGTTTAGGTTAGGGTTATGTAGAAGCTCTGTGCAGTGGTAGCAGAGAAAGTTAAAAAACGTCTATGGCTGTAGAGAATGAAATTTATTAAAAAATATCCTAACAATTGGGTTGCTGTGTGGAAAACGTGTCTGGCTGATAGTATTAAAAGAAGGCTTTGGTTTATAAACGTCTCTGGTCTTGCCTGCCTGGGCCTAAGCGGTTGCTTGCACCGAGGGGTCAGCGACCACCCAGACTGTGTGTGTTGTGTGTGTAGGCTGCACGCAATCTGAGGGCTGCCAGGTCATATGTTCCCACCAGTGTGAAAAGACTGTGCATGCATGACATTGGGAGTACCTTTTCCTATTTTTTATTTAGTGGTGATATATTTTGTGTACATTTTCTTTATTTTTTTCATTTGATAGTCAGCATTATAATACTGATAATAAATAATAGTCCAGGCTAAAATGAGCTAGGTATCACCTCGAGGAAAGTTTATCTCATGTGTTTTTATAGATCATAATTTTATGAGGAATAAGAAATGTTATTTAGTTAAAAAGCCCGAATCCTGAAAGCATCCACCTTAATAGGGGGGTTATTTCTGGGGGGGGGGGTCAAAAATAAGAAAAAAAATATTATTATGGTACATATGAAGACAAATAAGATACACTGCTGCTATAGTGAGCTAAGAATCAAGTTTATTCAGGTATTGTATAGGTACTTGCTTGATTGTAGTAATGATACGAGGGTAATTAAGTTGTAGGGGTCACTAAAGGACCTTGTCCCTTATAAGAAAATACACTGAAAAATTGACTTAAAATATACCAAAAAATCCACGGTTAGGAAGTAATGTTAAATCCTAAACAGGAGTGAGAGATAGTAGAGTTCATCTGTGGAGGTCTGGTGAGGTGGCAAGATGCAGTATTTTGGTGTGGCAAAACATGGGGGGGGGACCTTCAATATGCGACTTATATGTGGCTAAGGCACGAAAATAGCTTTCAGTGGGGGATATTTTCATATAAGGGGTCATTGAAGCTTATTTGTGTGATATTATTATTGTCAAAATGGGCTCAAGGACAGGCAGTTAATATCCACAAAGATATCCACCCTCCCCCTCCCAACCACCACACCCAGGATAGCATATACTGCATGGTCAACTTCAATTATCATTAATGTTGGTGGTTGCAAAACATTACCATTTAAAAACTGAAACAATTGAAAAATTGTATA
>JAMKCH010018951.1:0-21290 GCA_023653785.1 Ophioderma brevispina
TTGCAGGTCACAAAAAATCTCGCTTGGAGTTCCGCATTTCTGACAAACCCGTGCTCCCCTAGGCCCCTTCATGTCTAGGAGGCCCCTTATGTCTAGGGTTTGTTAGCAGCTATTTGACAAGTCTGTGCTCCCTTAGACTAATGCCTAGGGGTTTGCTGGTAGCTTATTTTGTCTTCTAATGTATATAGTTTCAAGTCGTTTTATGAGATACTCCATCATCACGCTGAATGTTCTTATTCCCTTGATGTCTTTAATGGAGGTCTAGTGAGTAGATAACACTTCCTTAACACTTGTAATCGTCAACATTTTAATTGGCATATTTTACATGCTAAAGGTATACACTGTAAAATAGTGTCTTGGTATCATATTTAAAGGCTGACCAACGACGTAAATATAACCCAGACCCGAAGATTCTCCCGAAACAGCGTAACCAAAATCAAGGTCCCCAAAAGTATTATAATGAGCATACGCACTTCATTATCATAGTTTTGGCCACCACCATATTTGGTTTACGTATCGTAAAAAAAAAAAAAAAAAAAACGGACAATGGAACACTGGGGAAATGCAACATTGATAACATAACGCGCGACGCACAGATTTGTAGGTGCGTGTGCTTGTGCAGCAACAGCGAAAACGCGCAGCTGGTTGCGCAACAACAAGGATGGCGCGCGAGGTGTGAGAGAAATCGGTTACGCTGCTGGCCTATTCAATAACACGCGCGATTCCCCTCTTGGTTTATTATTCCAGCTCTGTGAGGCTGACTCAGAGATTTTCCGATGAGGGCGCACTTATTTTTTAAACAAATCGTGTTTTTTGCATATACATAATGCTTGTCCATATACTAATCAATGTGTGAAATAACTAAGCTCAAATCAAAGTCCTTCATATAGAAAATCACAACTTTGTTATAAAATTCCGGATCCGGAATTTTCCTTAAACACGGTATCCTATGACACTGTTATATTGTGCATAAATGTTTACTGCATGAAAACGAAAAATCGGATTCATCTATAACTTTGGAATTAAGCATTTTAGGTGACTATCTTTAGTTCTAGAGGACTTTTTTTAATTACTATTCAAAAAATATATTTCAAAATCTCTGAGTCAGCCTTGGCAAAAGGCATGTCTTCAACAATTTAATTCAAAGGAAATTGAAACAATGAAAAAACAATTTAAGAGAGGGAGGCTTGTCCTCTGACATATGTCTCAAGACTGCCTCTACCAAGAGTTCACCTTTAACAAGCTGCAGTTATACTTCCAGTAGTTCTCCAAGTCTACGAGTTTACAAATTAATCGGCCGGTCTAGCGAAAAAGGACTTTTGCGATAACGCGAAACTAGTTGAACTGTACCAGCAAGAATTGTGTCGCCAAGATTTATGTGGACCCGATTCTACAGAGAATGATGCGCACCCAACAAGAACTTTGAACTATATATAATTCATGAGATGATGTGTGTTTAATTTGATTTTTAAATAGGTAAGAAATATAATACTTTTGTGCATATTGTACTTTTGTGATTGATGATTGATTAGATTTCATTTATGTATTAAAATCATTGTTTTGAATTTACATCTTGGTCAAGTCAATCTTCTTACAAATAAAGTCATTGTGAATTTTGTTTTATGAACCACGGGAGGTTTCTTTTCTGACCTTGGGTACGTCCCGTAACAGTAGGGCTTACCTTTTTTTCTAAATGCCAAAATTTGACCATTTTTAATGTTTTTTCCTAATTATTATGCATACCAAATAATATACTGAGTGCCCCTCGGACGCGAAATTCTTCCCGTAGTTAACTTGCATGTATTACAGCATCATCTGTAATAGCCACAGTTCACTTAATAACATGATATTGATCGTTTCTAATGTTATATGTATCTATTGTATATACGCATGAGTCTGACTTTATTCCGTGAAAGTTTATATTGAATTAAAATCCCGACATAGCCACCAAATCCCTCGCTAATATAGTGGTTAAGAATGTTTCTTTTAAATATCTGTTTGTCGCAGGTTCGCTCTGTCTGATTTGAGAAATTAATTTGTTTCGAATTTTGGTAAAGTGAAATAGACGATAGTGTAATTTCACAAGTTAACAAGTTAACTACGGAAAAAATATCGCCCCCAGACAAGGTTATGAGCCATGCAATGCTTCCCATAAACTCCTAAAGAACATGAAGAATATTGAATCAATTTAAGACATCTGAAAATGCATTAATATGAAACAAACCTAGAGTCTTAGGTAATTTGATTTTATATATTTTAGCTGTCCTTTTTAATCACTGTTAATAAATGTTGTAAATTGGAATTAACAAAAAATATAATGTATTTTATGTTAATGTCTTGTAAAATGTTTGATATCATAATAAGTAACAATGATAACACAATAGGACACAATTGTGTTGTGGTGTCATTAAATTCTAATGCCTTACCTTATAACCATTACATGATCTACCAGAATTAAAAGAGTTAAGATGGAAGCCATCTCAAAAGCCACTGTATCGCCTTCTTCCCCCTCAACTCAGTAAAACTCCCAGCTAGGCTATCCATGCACATGCAACTGTAATTTTAACCAAGACCTTTGCAAGGATGCGTACACCTGCAAGCGTTAAAATGATTAGGTAATCTTGGGAAATGCGAATAACATGAAGTGAACCATGGAGAAATAAGCCCACATCACTCGATGAGATTAAATGTGATATATAGACACCACAGTATCACCTTTGACTGGAAGAAATACATGGTAATTCTTTGCAAAAATACCATCTGAATATGCACACTCTGTCTAGAGGACAATTTTCCCCTAATCAGCACTCACCCTTGTCTTGTTCAAGACGCTCTTACTTTCCTTTATACAGCCTCTCTAAAAAAACTTGTGCAAGCGACATGACACTTAACACCGACGTCATAGGCGCTGTCTTAGCTTTCAAATGCCGTTTGGTCTATTCAATTTGTTTGTTTTAATCTTAAGATATGTTTAGTTAACGACGAAAGGGTAATAATCACAATTGTGCCATTTGTTTTAAAATTGAATAGAATGTTATACCTGTACAGTTCAGTTAATAAAATAACATTCATGTGTAGGATTAGAAATGATTATGTAACAATTGCTCAGCATGTAATTGTATTGATCTTGAAGGTGTGATAAATAGTAATAAGCTGCTCATTCATATCAGTAAGTCCAATTTTTCTTCAATTAGCAATATTAAATATGGTTTCAGATTTACAAACACAGGGTTTCATGTACATACATGAGGCGTATTATTTTCAGGTACTTACAAAAACAGAACATTAAGGGAAAAACAAGCCATTGACATGTTTTATATGAAAGATAATTGGATAAGGATGACATTAAGACTGTAAAAATTGAAGAAAAAAATCGTCTTTGGTTTGGAAATCCACAAAATCTATGAAAAGTTGTCAAAATCAAAAAATGGCGCATATACGATAAATGATCGGAGTCGGATAAAGAGGTTGAATTTTTGGATAAAAGTGGCACAATTGTGATTTTATCCTTTCGTTGTTAACTAAACATTTCTCGAGATGAAAACAAGCAAATTGAACAGAACAAACGGCATTTGAAAGCTAAGACTGTGCCATTGACGATGATGTAAGCATCATCTCACAACAGTATTTTCTCAATTTTTGGACAGGCAGTACATTGAAAATTGCCAACATATGCAATAAACTCAAAAGTGCACCAGTCACAGGGTAGACCAAGAGGTTTGGAGGTGCGAAGCACCAAGACCCATGCGGAGTAAAATGTCACAGTTGAAGCTAGCCCGATGTCGGTCAGACATGCCAGAGTAGATAACACTATTATAATAGTAACACAATTGCCGTATACAATTTCTGTAGACGATAACACTATAATACAATTGCCGTACAATTTCTGTTTCTATAAGAGTACCAGTGCTCGCTGGCGATATAATTCAGATTCAGACTGCCTTGAACAAGGCTACACTCACGCCAATGAAGTCATTGTTTACACATAAGGTTTTTTTTTTAAATTATGCATGTTTTGAATTGTTATTAATCTTGATAAATTATGAATGTTTTGTCAGTTTGTTTTCCTTTCGTATACTTTTATTGAAATGCTTCAAGGTCAAAGTCAAAGTGCTACCACAGAGTGTTAATAAAAATCTCAGTAATATGCAATTGCAATATGCATTATTGCTTCTAACATAAAACACAATTTTCCCACAAAACTTTAGGATGACTGTATTTAAGTGCAGGCGCTCATTTCAAAAATTGGTCCCAAAATTGCATTTCTTTAAAGTTTTAAAAAGTTTTAAATTTGATCTGACTCATTAGATTATTTGAACACTCTTACAACAGTGGGTGCTCAGACCACATTTCTTTTGGTAGTGAGGATAAGATTCAGCGGATATCTTTGAAAAAAAATATTGCTAAAATATCACTTTACTCTAATGGTGCATTATGATATTATAAGCAAATGTTTGTAACAATGTGCTCCATACGCCACAGTAATGTCTGTCAAACTAAAAAATACAAAATTGTACGTTCTTCCAAAGTGTATCAAATTTAAATTAGGCACGTATACCACTAACTTTTGTTAAAAATGCTTAAGGCTGTGGATCACAATATGCCTCTTTATTTAAGAGTTTCTGAAAGAAGGGTGCTCTTAAACAAGTTACCTACTTACTGCCTTGAATAATTATGCTCCAATACAAGTGATGTATATTTTCTTTACAATACGGATAAAGCAAATATAATGCAGACACCACACAAATACGATACCAACCATTACTGCACACATGACCCATATTGCTTCAAACCCAGTTCATTTCACTATGCATTAGTGCAATACATACTCCAGCATAGCCACAGGGTCATCGCTTGATCTATCTGTCAGGAGCCTCTGTTTAATTGGTTTGGATTTCAATTTTCCTGTCTTTTTTCCTCCACTCCTAAAAAAATCCCCTTTCCTCCAGGCAGCCTTTATCTTTTGTTTTCTGGCAAATGTCGATGCCCTTAACGCAAACAGCTGATAATACACAAACCTCTATGACATGCCCCCAAAAAACCCATAATATTCTTGCCTTTATTGTAAACGGGTAATACATAGAATGGAACTTGGTTTACCCTATCCCACATTTCCATTTTGTACTTACATGCTTATGGCAACATTTGTTGAGACATCGGACGAACCACGAACTACAAGGTCATGTGAACTTAGAGGAGGCGCGTTTGATTTGCCATTGGTGATGCTAACGTGGTGATTTCGCTGTGGGAGAAAGGTGTCGGAATTGGCATTTTTAGTTGATATTTGGTCTACTTTTCAGAGTCATCGTGATAAATTCATTTTAGCAACGTCATGGGACCGAAACCGCTTTAAGACGGCAGATCTGTTAGTAGATAGCCAGGGAAATCTTCGCCATCAAGTAAGAAGAAGACGTCAAGTTCACCTGAGTCGGAGAGTTGGAGTCAGAGTCACGAATGATAAGAACACAAGCATGGAGACGGAAGGAGCTGTTGCTTCGAACACTTTGACTCCCGTAAGTTTACAGTTATGATACACGGGTGGATGACAATGAACTTGCTCCCGCATGGTTTCGAAATGGTCATTGAAGTTCGAGAGAGACTGAGTCGCTTCTCAGTGTTAAACTAAATGAGCAAGCAGAAAAGATAGAAACTATTCGAGTTTGAGCTCCAACAAGCTGGGGAAAAAAATTGCCAAGGCTTAGGAGAAACACAACAAGGAGCTGGACGATAAACTAGACGATCGTGAGAATCGGGAGCAGACGTAACAATCTGGTTCGTACGGTGGCCGGAATCAGTTAAACCCACATACTGAAGAATGTAATGATGTTTGTTATGGAACCTTTTTGTTAACTTTGTGGGGATGGAGGAGCAGGTCATTTCAGGTGGTCTGCAGAGGGTACATCGTACTCCAAACGGAATACGCACAGGTGCTACCAAAGCCAAGAATTATTCATTTGGCTTTGGCCAGCTTCCAAATGAAGAGAAGCATCCAGAAGGCATGTGTTGCGAAGTTCAAACAATCAACGTATAAGGGAGCCAAGATTTTTATCTCCGATGACCCTGTCAAGAACGTTCTTCAAATGAGAAGCAAAGATGGCACCTTCAAGAATTGCCGAAGGAGGGGGAAGAAGCCATTCTTTACCTACCGGCAGAGATCAAGTACCGACCAGTGGTGCAATGTTAATTGCTGTACCATAAAACTTTTCATCCCATGAATATTCTAAAGCTCAGAAGTGAAGCTGTGTTTTTTTCGGTGTTCCATTTATTTTTATTATATGTGTGCGTGAAATTGTAAAAAGCTTTTTTCGGTAAGCGATTTGTAAATTATCGTCGTGGCATTGTCCGGATTCAGGTGGAACTTTTGTTTATTACATTCGCCAGCTGATACGGTGACCTCTGAGATTTTCGCTGAACTTTTTGGCAAGCACTGTGTACTTAAATAAGCTTGGTGGACATTTGCTTGTTTATCAATAGGATTCATCAGCTGGATTATATGAAACTTTATTACATGGACAGTATAAACTGTTTTTAAAAGAGTCTTTTTCCGTATTGCTTTATTAGTGTGTTTACTGAAACTTTTGTTTTGATGTTGTAGACCTTTCCGAGGCGCCTTTCCTTAATGTCTCCATTGTGCCCAGGCTTTTTTTAGCTGCATTTTGGGAGGTTCCATTACATGAACAGTTTAGTGATTTTATGGTGCGTTCCAGCCTTTTGGGAATTTTTTCAGTTCTTATTTAATTGGCCCATTACCCCTTTTGTGTGTAATTTTTTTTTCTGTTTTCCAAATCTTGTCAGATTGTCCAATCCTTTTTTGCCAATGGTTTCTTTGTTTCTTGCGCAGTTCAATTACAAATCATACGGTATTCCTGTGTTTTTGATCAAAATTATCTCGATGCCCATCTGCAGAATCTAATGATTTAATGCTGTTTGGAAATACTGATTAATTGCTTGATAATTTTTATATATTTTTTGTAATGTACATGTACATAATGTTATGCTCTCAAATCACTAATAGGTCTATTGGGTTTTAATTACCTAGCAACGTTTCTCACCTGAGGTCTTTTTCTCGAATGCAAAATGTTGATTACTTTAAGTACTTTTAATTGTAGGGGTATTCAGGACAGTTTCAAGCGTAAGAAGATCTTTCATCACCTTAGATCAGTAGTTATTGAATATTTTTACAGGAAAAAACTACACTTAACTTTGTGATGAAAATTTTTGGAAATCCCCAATGGGGGGTACTCTTTGTTCAATCGTTTACGATTTTCTAACAGCAGGGGGTAGCTATTTTGATAAATAATTTATTCGGTTGATGGTAATTCAATTTTCAGAGAGACCCTGTGGGGAGATTATGATAATGTCTGTTTTACAGTAAATGGTTATCGCCATTCATTTTGACAAATATTTATGAGCCAAATGCTGAGGATCCTCAATTCTTTTTGGATGTTTTTGCCCAGATAGATAAATTTGATTGTGCTTCCATATTATTGCTGGTGATTTTAATTTAGCCCTAAGTGAACTCGACTATCGTGGGACCAGAGTTCATCATTCTAATGTTAAGCAAGGAAATGGTTAATAGTGTAATGATGAATTTAATTAATTGATGTGGGCGCCACTATCATCCCAATTTGAGACAATATACTCGTCATCAAATTAAACCAAAAGTGGTATAAAGGACTAGATTAATTTTAATTTCGAGAATATTGATTGTAGTACTTAGGTTTCTAAAAAATTCTCCCTGGGGATTAACTCTGAGCCTTAAATTGTAAACTTCAATTTGATTATTGATCCCAATCCTCGGGGTAGGGGTTATTGGAAAATGAATTGTAACTATTGCGTTAAGGATGAGGATTTTGTTAATTTTATTAAGGAGAAGATCAAGGTTTTAAAATTAACTAATCTGAGTAATAATGAATGTAATCCCAACATTTTATGGGATAGCATTAAATTGCACCATTTCTGGATCTTGTATTGAGTATTCGTCTAGGAGAAGAAGGAGGAAAGATCCTACCTAAAAATAATCTTATGAAACAGATTAATGATCTTTCATCTGAAATTGGCTGGTGATCTTACTGTGATGCTTGCACTACTCTCACGGATGAGCTTAAAGAGTTAGAGTCTCAACTAATAAAATTGTTGATTTTGAAACTGATGGTCTTATTACTAGATCCCGCTGCCGTTGGGCAGAAGACGGCGAGAGAAGTTCAAGTACTTTTCCAATTTGGAGAAAAGGTCCTGTGATAAAAAAAAGCTCAATCGCATAGATTGCGACCAAACATTTATTATGAGAAGAATCGTATTCTGGAGGAAATAGAAAAATTCTACTCTAAGTTGTACAAATCTTCCGTGTTATTAAAGTTGTATGATCGCAGTGTGGTGATCTTACTGTTTGGTAGTTCTTAGACTCTATTGATTTACCTAAACTTTCTGATGATGACAAAAACAACCTGGACCAACCACTGTCTAAAATGAAGTTTTCCAGACTATAAAATCTTTGAATACCAACAAGTCCCAGGTTGATGGTTCCGGTGAATTTTATAGGTGTTTTGAAGGAAATTAATTGATATGGCTCTTGATTTCATTAATTACTCTTTGATAATGGCCTCCTCAGTTTATCTCAACGTAATGGGATTATTACTTTATTGCCAAAAAAGATAAGGACTTAATGGAGATTCAAAAAATTTCAGGCAATTCCCTGCTTACAGTTGATTATAAGATCATTGCTAAAACAATGGCCACTCGTTTGAAATCATGCATTGGTAATTTAATTCATTTGATAATCTGACTTTTTAAAAGGTAGGAACATGGGAATAAAGGTTAGGATCCTTGGACACCCTAATTGATTGTCTGATTTTAATAATCTCAATGCTGCATTGTTTTATGGACATTTGAAAAAAAAAAGCATTGGACAGTGTTAGCCATGAGTTTATCTTCAAGGTTATGGATTATTTTACTTTTTTGGTGATAATGTGAGTTAAATGGGTCAAAACATTTTATTCTACTAGGAATCATATGTTATGAATAATGGTTTTTTGACAAAATCTATGATATGGATCAGGGTATTTTTCAAGGCGCCCTATCTCCCCCTACCTTCCTCCTTTGCTGTTATGGAGACCTTGGTTGTGCAATAAGAAATAACTCCAATATTACAGGGACTATATTCATGTTGTGTGGAAGAGGTAAAAGGGTCTATGTGGCTGATGATACTACATGTTACATTGATGGGTCAGATGAATCTTTTTGAGAATCTCTTTGAAATCCTAGATATTTTAGTAAAGCTCTATGGGTTGTGTAAAGTTAACATGAATAAATCTAAATCAATTGGATTGGATCAAAAAAAGGTAGTCAGGTTGTTCCATTTCAAGAAAAATGTCTTCTTGGTTTCTGAAAAATTTACGATCTTGGATCAATTTTCTCTCAATTTGGGCTCACTCTTTGATTTGAATTACAAAGGTGAAGTTAAAAAAATCGAGCAAACTTTGGAAACTGTTGGAAGTAAAATCTTTAACTTGTTGGGAATGGGGAAAATTTGCTGTAGTCAAAAATATTTTGTTACCACAATTGTTGTACCTTTTCTCCGTACTTCTGTATTAAAATTCCGGAATCCTTTTTTTAAAACTCTTAATTAATTATTTTTTAATTTTATCTGGAACGGGGGTAGAGACAGAGTTAAGAGGGATTATATTTGTCTTGTATTCTTTAGGTGGGTTTGGGTTAGGTGTTAACGTTATGATAAATGTTAATTAAAGTTTTGCACAAGCTCAGAAAATGGTCTTGGGTGAGGCAGTATTTACTTGATGCTAATTACGAAGTGCATTTGGAAACAAGTGAATATCATTTCTGGAGACATTTCATATGAGGCTAAATTGTATGAAATCTCATGCGCAGAAAACTCTTTCTCTAGTTTAAAAAAATATGCAATTGGCTGATTCATACGATTCATGGTATGTGTTAGAGATAAGCTGTTGAAGATTTGGTTATGATAACATGAAACTAAGAGTCAAAAATTGCACTTGTGTTTGGTTTAATAGAATATATTAGGTCCAAATCTAAACAATTTTTCTCCTGGACCTTGGTTATATAGTAAAGGTATTTGTACTCTGTCTGATATACTTATGATAATCTCAACCCAGTGTAAAAGTTCATTTGATGATTAATACTGGAATTTGACATTCCTTACACAGACAGATGGAAAATACATTTTTGCATTGAAAGTAGTGTGGACTGTGGGATATATGCTTGATGATTTTGAGGACCTAGATTTGGATACTTTTGATATTTTTTCGGAAATAATCTTATTTTGGCGCCAAAGGTCCCCCGGTACGCCTAGAGGATTATGTCAAAAAAACTTCACCAGAAAACAATTCAAAAACTTTTGGGAGGATACATTTTGAAAATGGGTTCTGTGGCGAGAGGACTGTGAATGGGAGACGATTCACACTAGGAATGTCAAATCTACATTGAGACTCAACTGAGGTCCTTTTATTTTAAATTATTTCACAGGGCAATTGCCCTGCAACAGCTTTCTCATAAAATTGGGAGAAAGCAAGGAGTCTCCCCTTTGTTTTTTCTGGACAAATTTTCCCGAAACGTGGTCGATGTTTTATGTGATTGTGAAAAAAGGTCAAATCAATTATTGGAGTGAGTTGCTTGATATGGTTAATGCCAACTTCATGTGATTTTACTGTAATAAGTTTGGCTCATGTTTGCGGTGTCAGATGACAAATTTTTGTTCATTATTATTTTTAGTTGTAATTTTATATTTTTGTTATTGTTATTATTCATAATAATATTTCCCAAAAACAAAATTTTACTTGCCCTCTTAAAAACTTTTTTTGTCAAAAATGTTTTTTTAATTTTTTAGTTTTTTGATATTTTTAAAGTGTTGATGCTTGTGTGTTCATTTTTAAAAAATGGTCTTTTGATTTTAAGGCGGGTCTTTTTACTTTCCCGATCCTACCATGTTTCACATGCGTTAACTTTTACAAGTAATGTGTGATTTTCAACACATCTACTACAAAATGTTCATTATACGGAGATGGGTAATTCTCATTTTTATCTAATTTAATTTCCTTGTGGTACTATTATGTATTTCTGCTGCAAATATGAGATGTTGATTTTCTTATTGTGGTGGTTTTTTTTTCTTGATTATGCAATTAATATTTAATGCAAAACAAAACTTTAGAGATGGAGGCCAGCCAAGAAATAGCAAAATTTCCAAGTTTTGCTAATGTTCCACTAAATTTAATCTTAGTATCAAAAAAAAAATAGTAGATAGTAGGCTATCCTGAGGAGTAGCAATGGTTATTTGGTCTGACAACGGACTACTAGATGACATTTTAGCACTAAGATGACCAGAGGGGTCCCAAAAATTTGTTTTCGCAGATGCGCCGCTTTACGCGTGGGATTTTTGCGCCGAAATCTTTTTTAATGTCTGACTTTTAAATGCGCTTCTTTGCATACCACATAATTAAAATCGGCCAAGCCGTTAATGATTAATGAGTGGATGGTCCCATGGAACCCCCCCCCCCCCTTGGGCACTAACGGAGTCATTTGAGAAATATTTTCAAAAATAAGAATAAGAACCGAGAACCAAAGCATTTTTTTTTTTGCTGATATGAATTTGCACACTACATGTAAGTAAACAATTATTAGTAAACATAAAAATAATTAACCCGTTGTGCTGAAAACAAACAATTTCATATGTACGTTGCCAAACCGTTACTGTAAAACTCTATGGGAAAATGACCGCGTAATTTGCAACACCCGCAAAAAATACAGGATTCCTAAAACTGCTGGTTTTGTGTTTTAACAATATAATTAATTTGGATCTTCTAGACTAGATATCAACATAAAATAAAGTTTTTTCAAAATTTTTGTAAAGGCAAGGCTCATTTGAATTTTCCGTCTTTTTGGCCCAATTTTCGCGTGTTTTGAAAACAATGTTTGCCCCTAATTGCACCAAAAAATAACAATCTCATTTTTTATGCTGATTTGGGGTTGTCTTATGATCCTCACATGTGGTATAAATTTCGTGTAAAAATTACCTCGGGAAGTGGTTTCCTTAGGGGGGGGGGGTCCCATGGAACCCCCCCCCCCCTGGGCAAAAACGGGAGTGAAAACCAGTGGTAACTTAAGTGTAAGGGTGTGGACCCATGAGCTCTCTTAAGGAGAGATAGTTCTTGTGCTGGTTTAACAGATTGTGATAGTATTGACAGTTAAACAGAGTAATGGCTAACTTCAGTAAATACTTTTCCATCAAAACCACTGATAACTTACAAGCTACAGATTACAGACAATATGCAGAATATGAGTAATAAGTACCTCTATATTGAATATAAATGAGATTTCAAATGTAATAAATTCACATTCAAATTCATGACATTGAATGATCAAATCTCAACTAGGATTAGTCACACTTGGAAGGATTTTCATTTTCGGTACGGAGAAAAGAAAGCTTTGCGTGATAAATGAATTTTCTCTCGCTGAGCTATTGGTGACTTGAAAAATAAAAGTCCTTCCCTCGTCTACAGAAACCACCACTAACATTTTACGATCCATAGCCTAAATTAAAAGAACAAGAAAGACTTTTATACAATGAGCTATCATGGCCAAGGAACTCACATTCCCCCCAGATAGCCCATCCGACAAAACAAAGCTATAGATAGCTTGTATCAATAGTCTCAATAGGTCTCGTTTATATGTCGCAAATGTAATAACATCTGAGCCTAACTAGGGAATATCTTGATACACAATGCTTGGACCATGTTCCATCAGCTGAAAACCATTGCAAAGCTGAACAAACGACTCAGACTCAGAAGCGTTGGATTTGCGGCTAACCATACCCATGTTTATTCCTCAAGCTTTGAAAACTGGGTCAGTGAACAAAAGTGCCAAGGCCGAATGTGTGACTTTGGCAACTCTGCACCGCGCGTTCGGTTCTTTTCGTTTAACTCACCAATGGAACCCAATCCACATTATGTGTTCGCTAAACACAACACGGTTTACTCAGTTGATTACGAAACACAAAGTGCAATTAATAAAGAAAAAGAGGTCGGTTACTATATGCTAGTCTAACTCACCGTTGCTTAGTAATTCATTCAGGATATCATGATCTTGTTCAGAGATGCTTGACGTACTCCCAGACTTGATTGAATGAATTCGTTTCCTGTCATCCTGTACCTAGGTAATTGTAATGTAAGCGTCTCAGTAGTTGGAATGACAACATCTGGAACACTTAGAATTGCGGTTCCGGCTTTCTAGGTTTCAGGGTTTTCTGGTTTTTTTGGGACTGGTAGGGCGGGGGCAGGACGGATGGTAAATTGTGGTGCAGGGGGGTTCATGTTGGGGCGGTGGTTGTGATGCTCTGTCAGAACCTTACGGTCGATCTGAGCAATTGTAAACCGAAGGTTGGCGGAATTTGTATGTTGAATTGAAGCCGACATTTTCCTGCAAGTTGTTTGATTGTTTGAATGATGTCACATATGAATTGTAATTCCGTGGCTGCCATATTCAGGCGACTGTTGACTGCATATATTTATCTATTTCCATCATTACATCACTAGGTTGTGGAGATTGTTGTTCTAGGTGCACAAATGGTTGCTTGGTCACAGGAACAGAGATCAAAAAAGTGTGCAGGAAGAAAGAAGACGGGTGAAGTAAAAAGGAAGGTTGCTGTGGCTAGCTAAGCGGAGGGTGAGTTGTTCAGGGCGACTCGGGAAAATATACAGGACTGAGCGTGAACCAGTAAAGCTGGTAGGGGGTTCCGATGCAGATGTCACTTGGAAGAAAAAAAAATCTGTGATGGTAAGAGAATTCTTACAAGTGTGTGCTTGTTGTTGTAGCTGTTGGTGGTAGACTCTAGTTTGGTCTGATATATAGACACATGCAAAAGTTTGTAAGGTTGAAAGATGTCCAGAATTGAAGCTGTAAGTTTCGGACAATTGCTTGGAATATGACGCCACGGGTTTTACATAATGCAATTTTCCTTCGCGAAACAATTCCTTTCGTTTGGTTGTTTTATTTTGATTTTAATTTATAAGGTATTATTTTATTCATAGTTCGTTTATTTGTTTTTATGTAATTGCATATATGTGTTCATTTCTTATTTATTTTGTTTTTATTGTACTATTTAGTCATCTTTAATTGTTTATTTTCAATTTTTTATTGTAACGATTTACTTATTAATAATTAGTTTGATTTTAGTTCTATTTATTTTTATATCGATAGTATTATTCAAAAATTTGTTTTGTTATTGTATTTGTGTTAAATAAAAATATTTTTTTTATTTTACGTATTTTTTTTTTTTAATTTTATGGTGTTTTTTTGTGTTTTTTTGATTATTTTCATTTTAACGATTTATATTATTAATATTAAACAAAAAAACAAAAAATTTGATTTTATTACTTTTTAAACTATTTTTTATTATTCCCCCCGTTTATTTTTATTCTTTACCATTTTGCTTTTATTTTTTATTTTGTCGTTTTCTTATCATTTATTTTGTTACTGATTTAAAAAAAAATTATTGGTCCCATTTTTTTATCATTGTATATTCTATTCCTTTTTGGGGAAGGCGCTATATAAATGTATGTTATTATATTTTTTATGTTATATTTCTTTTTCATATTTTAAACAATTTATTTTAATGATATTCTAAGTCTAGTGTACACGGATTTTTTTTTTTTTTGTTTTTTTTTTTAAATACTTGTTATCTATTATAATCTGGTTATTATTTTTTTGAGTGTATTTTTATGTTTTAATTTGTACTGATTTTTTCTTATTTCATTCCATTGATTTTTTATTCATTGTATTTGTGTTAATTTCTTCTGTTATGCTTTAGGCCTATATGTTATGACTTTGTGAGGGTCATATGCGAAAAAAAAAAAACATCTTTACACCAAACAATAAAAATTTCTAAAAATAAACAAGCAAAGCCATATGCTGCATCAAAGCTTCTAAATCCGTGGGTTTTTCATCAGAGAAGCAAACTCCATCATGTGCATCTTAATACCAAAGAAAGGCTCTACCATACTATGTTAGACCCCATCCGAAGATGGAATAGCGGCCTGGGATCTGATAACCCAGAGCTAGCACAATTTGTAACACATCTCAAAGGGGTACACAATGAGTTTGAGTCGAGTAAAATTAATGGGAACTCCTTTCCTGCAATCATTTCATCCTTGCTTTCCTCTCTGCCACCGATTTCCCCCCACCATCTCCGGTCCTGCTTCCATCGTGGTCCGCTTCTCCCCCTCTCTCTCCGGACAGACTGACAGACACACCCCTGAAACGTGATGCTTAAGTGCCGCACGTGGTGCACTTAAGGAGGAGGGGGCCAAAACACAAGTTTGTACAGGGGTCAAAATTTGGAAATTTGATCCAATAATGTGCAAAAGCACACCATGTTATGTGTCTACCATAAGGATTCAGAAAAAAGGATAGTTATGTAATATGTAAAACCCTAAAGTTTCAGGAGTTATAGGCTAAAAAACAATCAAAAAATCAATTAAAAAGGGTCAATTTCAGTTGTACAGGGTTCAAAATTTTAAAATTGCTCCGATTTGGATTCAAAAAAATGGTGCAAAATTATTGGTGGGAGCTCATAGGATAAAATTAAGGAAAGTTCTTGAGTGTGCAAATGCTTGCTTAAGAAAGTAGGGGGGCAAACAAAGATCAAGCCCCATTGAATGCAATGACGTTTTGACCTTCTGTGCCCCCACATCGGAAAACGAAGCATTTGACAGTCAAACCTATTCCTGATTTTAATCCTATGCACTCCACCAATAATTTGCACCAGTTTTTTATCCAAATCGGTAGCAAACTTTAAAATTTGACCCCTGTCAACTGAAATTGACCCGTATTATTGATTTTTGCTGTTTTTAGCCTATAACTCTGAAACTTTAGGCTTTTGACATATTTTACAAACTATACCTTTTCTGTATTATGGTTAGACACATAACATGTGTGCTTTTCAACATGATTGGATCAATTTACAAAATTTGACCCTTGGACAACCTTTGTTTTGCCCCCCTTCTCTCTTAAGCACCACTTGCGGCACTTATAAGAATCACGTTTTCAGGGGTTCTGTCCCAGTCTGTCAACATATTTAATCACTCACAAACCTTGGTACTTGAGATGGGTACAAATGTTGTGCAGCGCACAGGGCTATACCAAGCAAAGGACATGAAAATCCTTGAAAAAGTCCAAAGGAGACGCAGCCCCGATCACTACTGGGAATCACCCGTGAAGGCTAGTGTTACCGAAAATGCTTAATTCCACCCTCGGCTTGGCTTCTAATAACTAAGTCTACAAGAAACGCAGAACAGAAAAATTTCACGTTTTGTCTCTATAAAATCAAATGATGAACTTGACATCTCCAAGAAATACATTCCACCCAAGACCGACAGGGCAAGAAGAGGACATAACAAGCAACTCAAAATCTACATCACCAATCTTGCACCACTCTCCAACTCATTTTTCCCACGACAATAAAAGACTGGAACTGTTTTAACTCAACAAAACATTGATCAACAACAAGAACCCGCATTTAAGTCAGCATTCTCACAGTACATTCTTCTGTGACCACTCCGCCTCCAGTCAAAATTCCCCTATGGAGTCCTTGGAGGTTTTCCTACCAATACCAAGTATCATTGTTTATTACCCCGTCGGCAAAAAGCTCTTCCAGGTAACCCCCCGCTATTAGCTCGACACATCTAGCCGGGACAACGACCACAAGCAATGGAGTGTCCTAGTCAGAGCACCTTGACGACCCTATTATACACAGTGTACTTACCCAACTACCCTGCGTTACAAATCGCCCGAGGGGAAAACCCATCACTAATTTCCTTTTTTGGCCGCAACATTTATTTTTCACTACACGTCTACGCGATTTTAAACAAAATCCGACAATTTAGAAAGCGCAAATTTTAGATACTTCTTTCACGCAGTGATAGCTGATCTCGACATACTTCAAAAATCCAGTAAACAAACCCAACTTTCCATTAATAAAAGCAAACAAAGGTTACAAAAAAACACCGTTTTTTACCCAAAAAACTTCACGTAAGAATTACACAGACAATTTCTTAGGGGGCAAAACACCAGCACGACAGTAATTTGCCCGTCATTTTCACCGGCCGAAATCGTCCGACATTAACGGACTCCGCGAACAAAAAACGGCCCAAAATGGCCGAGTAAAAGTAATATACTTCGATACGCGACACGATAATAAAGACTCAAGTGTAATAGCTTCCTTTGGCAAAAACCATTGTCACACTGGCTGGGACCATGGCCTGTTTCAAAGTGGTTAATTAAAAAAGTTGATAAATGAAGCCAGAAATGGTTAATTTCTAATTCAACATTGTCTATTTTATCAAGAGGAAAAGAGGAAAATGCAATTCCTTCAACTTATGTTTTTTTACAAAATGGTAGGGTTTTTGATGGAATGAGAAGTTTATTTCCAAATTTTCGTGGATTAGGATGATGGTGATGTTAGGTTTGCATCAGAATACTTCATATACCAATTTGTTGGAATTCTGTTCTGGTTTAAAATACAAATTATGAATTTCTGCCATAAGAGATTAGTTCCGCATTAGGGACACATTACTATACTATACTGGTTCATATGATATAGAAAAAATTCTTTTCAGAAAAATCGATCACAAAATGTCCCCTAAAAAATAAACAAAGTTCTAGCATTTGGATGTTTTTTAGCATTTTTGTAAACAGGACCGACATAAGATTTGATACATTGCAGTCAAATCAACTTAATTTTGCTAACTAGGAAGCTTACATAGGATGGTAGAACATGATGAGGTCACACACTGAGGTCAAAGGTCATGGCAGGGGTCACTACAGGTCAGTCTCTCTAAACCCTTTTGCTATTTCTGCTATGTTTGATCATTGGTGATGTCCGTCAATGTTATGGGCACGTATTCCAGGCTTACAGGGCATAGGGAGGTTACAGCTTATGAATATAAAGTCATTCAGGGGTCAATAACAGGGGTCCGTGCTCTATCTAATTCCACTTAATCGTCAAATTTGTTCAACTACCGGGTTTAATACTTAAGTGACCAAGGCGTTTCAATCACGTTAGTGACCAAGGTGGGGTCCTATGGCCCCTGAGGGAAACCACTTTACCCGGGGTAGGGTATGTTTGGACACGAAAATTATACAATCATGTGAAGGTGGTTATAAGACAACCCAAATCAGCAATAAAATGAAATTTGTATGTTGGTGACACAATTAGGGGCAAACATTGTTTCAAAAACGCGAAAAATGGGGTCCAAATGGATGGAAAATTCAAATAATCCTTGCGCTTCATCATACAGTTTTGAAAACTATATTTTGTTGATAGTCTATTCTCGAAGACGCAAATTACATAATTATATTAACAGAAAAACCAGCCCAGTTTTAGGGAATTTCTGTATTTTAAGGGTGTTGCAAAATAAACGTCATTTTACCATAGACCTTGTACAGTAACGGTTTATCAAGTCCACGGATGAAATTGTTTGTTTCAGCACACTAAAGGGTGATTATTTTTAATGTACTAATAATTGTTTACTTACATGGAACTTAACGGCCCAAAAAAAACCGTTTGGTTCTCTCGTTATTGGGGGGGGGGGGGGGGGGGCACTAATTAAACTCATTAACGGCTTGGCGGTTTAATTATTTTGGTATGGAAAGAAAGCGCATTTAAAAGTCAAAAGCGCATAAAAGCACACGCGTTGATATTATTTTAATGCGGCAAGAGTCGAAAAGAAAAATGGGTCATAGGACCCCATCACCCCCGTTGGTCACTTAAGGTTAACACAATAAAGAATTTGTCACATTTAAAGCGGAAACCAAAACATTTGGTGAAAAAGGATAAAAGAGGAAGATTGCTAACCAAAAGAAGCCTAAAAAGACATGTATTGGTATTCTTTGTATGACATGGATGTCAACTAGTTGCTAGTGGTCGGAACGCCATAAAACTTAAAGAGAGAAAAAAATCATTAAACGTCCAGGTATTGGTATCTTTCTTACTGACATGGATGTGGTAACCTAAGCTGCTAGTGGTAGCAACGCCAATAACATAAATGAGAATAAAATCCATGTATTGGTACTTTTGATATTGGCATGGATGTTTCACAAGCACTAGTGGTAGGCACGCCAATAACATTTATAAGAAAGACATTAAACCAGTATCGGTATCTTTGTTACTGACATGGATGTGAAAAAACAAGTGCTAGTGGTAGGAACGCCAATAAAAAAAGAAGTCATAAAATCAATGTATTGGTACCTTTGTTGCTGACATGGATGTTCACATAAGCTGCTATTGGTAGGAACGCCAAATAACCTCAACGAAGGATCATAAATTCCAGGTATTGGACCTTGTACTGGCATGGATGTGTCAACATAAGCTGCTAGTGGTAGGGGTGAACGCCCAATAAACATAAAGAATGTTCATAAAATCATGTATTGGTATCTTTGTTACTGACATGGATGTGGCCAACCTAAGCTGCTTAGTGGTAGGAACGCGCAATAAAACAATAAAGAAGACATAAATCCATGTATTGGTATCTTGTTAATGCCATGGATTGCCAATAAGCTTTTTTTCCAAATGTTGGCTTGAAAGTCTGACTCGACTTTCTATGGGAGCATAAAAGATCCAGCCTGAGATGAAAAAAAAAACTTTCCCTGAATAATGTCCAGATATTAATATACGCCACATTGGCACTGTGACATACCATTATTGCTGCTTGTTGATAATGTATTGATGTGTGCACAATCGGCTGTTAGTGTACAAATTTAAAAAGGGGACGGTATGACCATGGGATGACCAGAAAAGATAAGAAGGAAGCACATCCACCAACTTGGCGTTTGAACGATCTATCTGCCACCCCATAATTGCAATGTTATTCAGATTACTCTCAAGTGGCCCTTCGAGGATAATCCTAATCATAAGTTCGCGCTCGAGAAAGTTTTTCAGTTCGTGGTGTTTTCATGCGTAAAATTCAGGGCTAATCGGGAATCAGCGAATGAGCACGAGATGAATGCTGCGAAGTAAAATACTCAAATATATGGCGGCTTCCATGGAAACGCTGCAACACGCCAATGGGAGGTTGTTGCCCCCGGAGGGGGGGGGGTTCTAGGATTGGTGGTCGTGAACCCCATGCTCGTTAAGAAAAAAAAGAGGAATAGCTGCAAATGCGGGACTCCGCTAGGGTATCACATTCAAAAATCAAGTTCGCGTCCGCTGGGGGTACAAATGCAGTTGTGATTGTGACTGGTTCAATGATACAAATGAGAGAAAAATTTAACCTAAACATTAAGCAAAATTACCCTAAGTGTGTATTTTCTTGCAGTAGCACAAGGTGTCATTTTATTCTATATGACTATTTTAAATGGTAGCTTTTTTTCATGTATTATAAACAGGTCCCGCAAGGGGTATAATTTTCCCGCAAATCACCTTCCAATTTCAATCGTTTTTTCATTTGTTCATCATATATTTGTAGAATAGGCTACAGCAAAAACAATTATATAAATAATTATGTAAATAATGCATTACAGTGAAAAATAATTGTTACAAATATTATAAAAAATATTGCGTAACAAGGAAAGATGGTGATAATACATTATAAGGGTAATTTCAAAAGAGAGTATATAACTGGGATTATTACTAGTGGAAATATATTTAAAAAAGCACAGTTACTCTAGTACATAATGGTGGTTTTGTGATGCATATATGCTAGAGCTAAACTCTTCATGGAATCCACAATTGAGGTGATAGAACAATAATTTGGTTGGAAAATCATTCCAACTGCCGCCGAAAATGGCATGAAATGGGCCACGCCCCTTTGGGGTGGGGGTGGGGTCACGCCCTTTTTGAACGAAGGACTTACTGCTGTATCTACAGAAACCTGTTGGATAGGAGGTGCGGACCACCTCAAAATGTGCGGAATGGCTACATTATGGGGGGTCATCTTAAGATATTTTTACTATCCATAAGTCAAAGGTTTTTACGATTAATTGTCAAAACTGATTTCACAATATTGTGCAACTATACAATTATGAATGATTCAAAGAGTTTCATGCAAACCAGGAAGGGAGTTACCAGACCCCTTGATTTTGCTCTAAATCTCCTCAGGGATAAATTTTTTGGGTAGCTAATGGGTAGGTCACAACAAGGAAAAATTCATATCCTTTCCGTTCTCAAATGGCTGGCCGTCAAAAATTGGTGACTTTGAGCATAAATTGGGTAATTTAGGTGACAACCGTGCATTTTGTAAGTGCTGTTATACATGTTATAACAG
>JAMKCH010018952.1:0-70429 GCA_023653785.1 Ophioderma brevispina
TCAGACCCATAGTCAGTAGTGTTGGCACGATAACATATAACTGTGCTAAGTTGTTTCTCGCCAAATATTCATTTCACCTTTGGTTGGCAAAAGTAGCCATCATGTTGCCAACTCTCAGATTTGCAGACTGTACTAAGGATGAAAAGTGGATGAAGATGAAGAACTAAGATCCTATGATGTCACTGCACTATTTACATCGGTACCCATGACAAAGCGCTTGCTATTATCCGTGCGAGGTTGGAAAGTGATACAACATAGACACAGAAAACGTATCTCACTAGGAAAGATTGTTAAATTACTAGAAGTTTGTCTCGCGCACTTATTTTGTCTACAATGGGTTGTTTTATTTACAAATACCTGGTTTTTTGCCGCGATGGGCCGTCCAGTTCGCCATTATATGAATTTTGTGACATGGAACCACTTTGAACACTAGCGATTCTAAGCTCCGCATCCACCTTGTTGGTGGTTAGGTTACGTGGACGACACTCAACAAATTAAGAAACAATTTGCCCAGGAGTGCATGACCACTCAATGCTCTTGGACCCTGACATCAAGGTACTACAGAGGGTGAAGAGAATAGGACTTTAGCCTTTCTCGATCTTTTGACTCTTATCAAAGAGGACGGGAGTCTGGACATCAAGATATTACAGTAAGGCCTACTCATACGGATCAGTATTTGAGTTTCTCCTCTATCACCTGTTGAACACAGGTGGGTGTCATACAAAATCTGTTCCATCGCGCTGGATTCTGTGATTACTGATCCAAAGGACTGTGAGGAAGAAAAAGAAACACACTACCAAGCTTTGGCTTACTAAATGCGGTTATCCTAAAGAGGCATTTAAAGAGTATGAAATACTGAAAGGATAAATCTAAATCTGACAGCGCTACTTCTATATACCAACAAAAGTAAAGGACAGGTAGTGTTACCTTATATTAAAGGTGTATCTGAAGCTCTCAGACAACTTGCCTTCATATGGTATAGGGTGTGCTTTAAACCTACTCGTACCCTACGTCAATTTCTAGTAGCACCTAAGGACAAAACGGATAACAAGGACGTCACCGGCCCTGTTTATCTCATCCCCTGTCAATGTAAACCAACCGGGGGCCTTTTTCAGAATTCCTAGCATTGGGGAGACGGAACGCTCTCTCAAGACTAGATTTTTAGAGCATCTTCGCCCAAGTTCCGGTTTCTTCATAGGTCTCCCAGCATATCCATATTGAATCCCCAGGGCCACACGTGGATTTACAAGAAGGGGAAGATACTTGACGCGGCCAGATACTTTGACCGACAGAGGGGAATGATCATATACATCAGGTCCACCAGCCTCGCTGAACCAGGACGGGGGCCGGTACAAGCTTCCAAGAGCCTACGACCCGATTTTGAATCACATTTGGACAAATCCTTCTCGTACACTCTTTACATGCATGACTTCAGTTTACACGGTAACTCCTCAGCAAAAGTCTTACATCATATGCGTAAAATCACCAATTTCGTAGTGCGGTGAGGTCTAAATCATGTGCAATCGACAGCATACAGGTTAATAAGTCAACTCTTGGGACTATTTTCTAAAAAGATTGCTCTAGGTTGTCCTCTTGCATTAATAATCAAGAAAGTACATGTTTTGGCAAATTGAATTTGAGAAAGTGTCAAAAGTCGCATATTTGCCCATTTATCTGATTTCCAATGTCCCCCAACTTTGCTATGAAGGTCCCATGAATGCCAGTTCAAACGCTTTACAACAGTTCATAATGTGGGTCATGGTAATATTGAAAGCATATGGAATATGATGTTAACAACCTCTTGCTCAAGTTGGTTTTATCAAAACACATGCATCTCCCCGCTCAGTAGCCAGCGTGTAACAACGCCCACCCCCCCGCTCTGTATTCGGTGGCAGTGTAAGACGCTGCACTACATTTACTCCAGGGGTGTGCCGTGGCCCGTGGGCAATTCTACAGCACACCATTCTGTGTAGTCTTATACCGTTGCTGCAATGCTTATTTCCATTTTACAGTTATGACGTTCTGAAATTAACTTTGCTATTTTATAAACTGTACATATTCAATTGTAATTTCTGCCAACCAGAAAAAATTGCATGTGCCTACATGAAAACTTCTATTAATTATTTAATTCATATAAATTTTATATCAAAGTTATTCTGCCTAATATGTAGCATGTTGTGATTTAAATATGTGTATGCAGCATGTTGTGATTACTTTAAGCACTTTTTGTTATTATTTTGCATTTCTTTGTAATACTAAAACCCTAATTCTGCAATAAAGGTACTCAAGTGTGTACCAAACACCAAGCATCAGTGCCCTAACCTGCCTGTGTGCATCCCTATTACTAGTAATGGACTGTCCTTGGCGTTGGTGAGATAAGGAGAGTTCACTCACAATGCACTGAGTTGTGTGCCGAGCTATCAATATGATGTCCAAAAGGGTCATGAACTCATAATCGGGTCACTCGGCTGATGAACCTTGTAGTGTATGCCAACTGAAAGTCCAGGTAGATATTCTTTTGTTTGAGAACAAAAGTTTTGAATTTCTACCCGTGTTGTTAAATTTTTGTGTTAGATAGTGGACCCGTCTTTACGAACGTCCTCAACTCTTTGTAACGTGCCCAACTATTTGACGTATTTAGCTAGGGGGTGTGTTATTTTGCCCACATTCAACTTTTTTAAGATGAATCGCAGTTCAAATATGGTATCACCATTAGAAATCAAGAATTGTAACGAATTTTATTCAAAAAAGATGTCAACCCCCTGTCATGCCCCTTGAAAGTTTTTGAAATAGCAAGGTTTCCGAATTTGGACCTCTGGTACATCTTGTAGGCAATACCGACATCAGATAATATAAATGAGTGTGAACACCTTATTAAATTGTTAAACTACAAATGTGCGTTGGGATGTGGCCTTATTGATTTGTTAGTGTGAAATGAATTCCTTGTGATGATCCGGGGGCACTCACATATGAATTTGATGTGGGTGTAAGGCTCACTCTTTCAAACCCAGGGCATTTGGTGACCGAGGACTGAACAAAAATAGGGTCCTTGGTGAGATCAGCCAATTGCCCCAAATTAGGGCTTTACGAGTGTAACATTGTAATGTTCGGAAAAAATGGGGTCTTTGGGTGAGATTTTTGCAAAAATTTCTAAAAATAAGGTCTTGGGTGTATATTTTTTCCCCAAATAGGGGTCTTTGGGTGACATTAGTACCTTTCCAAATATGGTGTGAAATTTAAAAAAAAATGGGGTCTTTGGTGACAATGATGCTGAAACAGGGGGTCTTAACAGCCTTACCTATGCGTGGCCCCTCCAAGATGGGATGCCCCCATGTGATGTTTGAGCAGTTTTGGACATTTAAATAGGTACAGTTTTGGTGTAAAAAAAGTGTCATTGTAAATCACTAATATTGCATAGTTTACAATCTTGCAGCTGAACGTAGCATTGGATTTGTTAAGCGGCACTGGCACTAGCTGCACATTGTATCACAAAATATGGAAGTTTCTTCACTTTGCTCTCAAATGAAAATCCAGGCCATTGAAGAATAGAGATAATTTTACACCATACAAATATACTAAAAAAACAGGCCGTTATAAGGGTAAAGACATCCAGGTAATTTGTAGGCTAAACTTTTAAGTTCATAACTTTAAATCAACAAATGTGTATACATACATATATCATAGACTCGTACTCATTGATATATTAAACCACAAAGGTCACATGCCAGTCAAAAAGCGTACATGCCGTTGAAACATGCATACGGTGTGCGTTTCTTTGTGTTAAACGCCATTTCCGTCGTCTGCTGAAATTAATGTCGCTGGCCGACAATCATGGAATGTATAAGGTTGTTCGTTTACCCTAAGGACCGCGGATTGGGTCTTTTCAGGTGAGGGCTAATGTATATAAAACTTCACACCCAGGCAAAATAATCGATTTTGAAAAAATCTGATGCCGCACTATTTTTCAATGTTCCAGTGTCTCTGCCAGGAGGGGATCAAAGCCGCTGCCCTGTTGCATCTTCATCTCAAGTTTAAGCGAAGTCTGCTGATCTCGTAGGGTCTTTCAGAGATATACACAAATTGGTCAAGACAAAGATGCCAGATCTAAATCATTCATGGAATGCAAGCAAAGAACTCAATAAGCAAGGACTGGACAACAAGAAATTGCCAATCTTGCAGTTAATAGAAGGAGAAATAAAGTTAAACTGATGAACCTAAAAGAGTGGGAGGACCATTTACTTTAGCCGAAAAGGTTGCTAGAACTGAAAGACAAACTCACATTTCACAATTTCCTTCATGTTCCTATGATACCACCCTATGTTAAGCAAAGTGCAAGTCTGCCGAATTCACAACCTTGTTTACCAAATCGTAAGGGGCATGTAACAGGGGGGTTTAGCCTGCTTTATTGATTTTTAATGATGATATTTGTTTAGTAGGGTTTGAACCAATATTTTTCAGCATCGATTCACAAAAAGTTGGAATTATCACACCCCCCTAATTTAGTGGTACAATCCACTGCAGGGATAGCAACTCTGCTATACCACAGTGTTTGATGCAGTATGATTTATTCAAAATTAATTATTCCAGAAATGCATGATGAGAAAAAATCAGTGGTGTTAACTAAGAACCATTGAAAATTAAAGACATATCATACCTTAAAAACATATACATTTTGTAATATTTTAATGCATTGTTGGTAATTCAGTAGCCGTAGAAGAGTTCTATAGAGTTGCACATGAGTTTCAATCCCTCTGGTATTGTCCCAGCGTATACTAGAAGCTTGCAAGTTCATTTTAACTAGAATGTTCAAGCTATAATATTGAACTTGAAAGACTACTAATTGATTATTGGCTAACTAGCCTCCTTTGAAAATAAAATTACAGCACAATATTTGTCCGTTTTGATGTTTTCATTATAGGCACGCACCTGCACGTGTTTATTTCACGACAAAAGTATCGTTGATTGAATGGCCTTCAGCAGTCAAAAAATAACACTAATAACCCGATCATTAAATTGTGGCAGTTGGCGGGCTTCCCTTAAATCACTAGTAAATAAAACCAAAACACCAATATGTTTCATATTTAATATCCCTGATTGTGGGGTATAGGTTAAATGGCAGTTTTTAATCAAATCGCCGATTTGCTCTATCACTAAATGTATGTATTTTGGGTCATTTTGAAGTGACCTTCAGAAATTATGATACTCCTACGCCAATATTGAAATCATGGAAGCAGTAAAGAATCCCGTTAATTGCTTTCGGGAAACACAGGCTAGAAAATTAGAGCCGCATTTGGAAATACATTAGTAAATCCGAGGTTTTTACATTAAATGCGTCTAAAAATATTGCAAAAATTTCTACCCACGGGTTTAGAATAAAAACAACTGTGTGTTTAGAAGTTAAACACGGTGTGTTGATGAAAATAGTCTTTTAAAACAATGAGTTTAGGTGAAGTGGAAAATTCACATCGCGTTTATATTAATTAGGAATATAATTTTAGTATTTTACAGGAACCAGGAAAATGCTCAATATTTTAATGAAAAGTGGGAATTTTTTTCTTAATGCGTCTAGGGGCGTTTGAAAGGTGTTACAAGAACATAAACACCTGAAACTAATACATGCAATATCGGCGTGAAAGGTTTCAAATTCATGCTATACTTGTTTATGATTATCATAGTTTAAAATTAACAAGAAAACTTTACTTTGTCTCGGATTTGCTTTCAGGTGTTGCCAGATGAAGGTAGACTAATTTTTCTCGTTCTCAAAGTCGGAAATGAGACATTATTATTGCAAAATTCTTTATAGACATTTTTATTTTCAAGAACTTTACATACACAAAATGCGTGCAGGAAAGTGAAATGCCCATGGCAACACAACTCGCGATCAAAGAAACAAATAGCCTTGATTCATTTTGTTCGGTTTCTTCATTTCGCCCTTTTTCTTCTCCTCAGATACACGTCAGAATCGTTTTCCATGTTCAACGTTTTTGTATTAGTTTATGCTGATTTTATCTCATTTTTGCTTTGTAAAACTTATTCTCCTTTGGATAACATCCTTGTCCGCCTGTTTGAATTCAAATGTACTATTTAGCAGCTAATTGTAAAATTGTAAATAAAGGAGTGATTTCTGGGACGTGTTCGGTCCTTCTTAGATTATTGTAAAAGCTTCTCGCGAAGCTATAAAATGTTCTGTTTTTACCTTTCAATGGTCAGGAGTAATGGCTGAAAACAACCATCGCAATGTAAAGCGCCACTATAAGTTGTAGCTGGGTTGGAGAGTGGAAGCCAAAGCAAACCGAAAACTCAATTATTTTTAAAGTTGTGTTTTTTATTTTTTTTTTTTTTTTTTTAATTTTTTAGGTTTTTTCTTTTTTTTTTTTTTTTTTTTTTTTTTTTTTTTTTTCTCGGAAAATTTACGAATCGATCGTCAGACAGTTTAATGTTACTCGTACTTGAGTTGATTCACAAAATTTGGCTTGCGTAACGTTAAGATGACCCACCAACGAATACCAATTGCACGTTTTTTAGTTTTGTCCGTGATTATTGCAGCGATAACGACATTACGAGGTTTGATAATTACCTTGCATACGTGTATGAGAATACATAATGCCTGCAGCAAATATTTGTTCGCTTTCAGGTCAGAAAACAATTGGCATTCGTGATATATGTGCAAGGATGTTCACTCAGTGCTAACTATGCAATTGCAATAATCTAATTCTTTGTTCGGGATGTTCAATTTATGTGTATATTTTTTAGACCAGGTCACTTACCGCTATGGTGTCAGGAATAGACTAGGGAACTCTTTGTGGGAGAATGAAAACATTACGGCGGTGGAATTTATACCAGAAATTCCTCACGGGATGCAGCGATATTTGTTGCCGGGGACTGTCAGTATTTTTTGCTGCAACCACCGGTTACTATCTAGTTATTCTATCAGTTCTTAAGTATCGAAAACTGCGAACACCGACTAACCTCTTCGTAGCTTCTCTCTCAGTTGCCGATCTTTTCGTCAGTTGTATTTGTATCCCTGTAATTTGGCTCTCGGTCTTGGCTTTAAAGACAATGCATCTTTTATGGCATGGCATGGCTTGGAAGCTATCTCATCATGGGCAATGTCCAGTAGTGGCGGTATACATCTTCTTGTCATTGCCTACGACCGCTACTTAGCCACAAAGATTCCATTCAAACACCCACTGCAAATGTCTAAAGATCGGATATGTGTGTTAGTTGCACTTGTATGGTCCGTTGCAGCATTCTTGGCATCGCCACCATTATGGGGACTGAATAACATGCGATGCGACAATAGGGTTATTGTGCATGTTGTGGATACAACTACCGGCCACAGAGCTACGGTTATTGTAGTAGCAGCGATAATACCGGTCAATCTAATGTCCTACATGTACTTGAAATGTACAAACTTGCCGGAAAGCAAGACAGCAGATTGAGGTTGATGAAAAAGGTTAACAAATCAGCTGGGGAGAAGGTGGGTCGTCACAGCCTCAAGTAATGCCTCAGCAAAGGTCATGAAAAGAGATTAAAAGGCGGCAAAAACGTCGCACTCATCATGGTTTTCATGAGTTGGCCGGGACACCAGCATCTGCACCTCCACTTGTTACTGGGACGTTTTCGTAAACTATTACCCAGACGTTGCGTACAAAGTTAATCCTATCAGTTGATATCTTCACATGGCATGCAGCAACTCTGCAATGAATCCAATAATTTACGCTTTTCGGAACAAAGATTCTCAGGTACATGTTTTTGAATCTTTTGAATCAGGTTTCGTTGTCATTGTTGGAATCGAGAGTCGCTGCTGCGGATGAGGCATAGTCTTGAACAGTTTGCTTCGATAGTTATTTCAAGATTGTTGTGTCCCCTGCTGATGAGCCAAACAACATTGTCGAAGAGTGTGAACAGTTGACACTTTTTTTATTTTGGAAAACACAACTCGTACAATATATGTATTCCCGCCATTGAACATATTCTGGGTAGAGCAGAAATTATAGTAGTTTGAATTAAATTGTTGATAAATTTGCCAGCAGATATTATCTGATGTTCATAAATTTTGAAAGAATTGTATCCTTGACAACGATATGTAAAATAATTGCAATCGATTGGACGCACAATACCCGCTAATTCCATTGTTATTTGAAAAGAACAAAACTCGGAACGTTCATTGCAAGTACGCGAATGCAGTTAAGGACATTACGCCCGTTCCGATATTTGACAGGCAGAATATTCACATATTGCCATTTGAGTATCTTTTATGTGATTTTTTATTGCAAATGAAAGAATGGAAATTGCACGTTTCTCCACGATTAATAAATCTGGAAATGGGAAAAATACTTTAGTAATACATAATGGAAAATTGTTTCAACCTTGAACGGAAGAGTCTCTCCGTGTTTTAAATAAAAAGGAATATACGATAAACATCACGCTAGATATCATGTATCATTTGCTTCGTTTTGGGAAATTTTGTTTAATTTCACAGATTTTTCCTAGTTCTTGTAGGCTCCAATAGTGAGCCGAGAAAAAAATAATATAATCTTCAGATTTTATGATTCTGGATTTCTGACACAAACCAATTTATTTTTCTTATCATTATCATTTTGTTTTGATCTTGTTTTGAAATTATTATCAACTTTATTTTGGAGGTCTGACACAGATCACGAACTCTACCGTGTGCAACAGCTTGCAACAGGTAGATTATATTATTGGAAATCGTACATTTAGTGTTGGGAAAGCATACCGTATGGATATTGGAAGATATTTTGAAGCAAGTCATTGTGTCTATCTCAGCAGAATGCCTAAGGGTCAAATTTGGGGGCAGATTGTCACACGACTGACAAAACTTTTAAGTCCAGTATAAAGGAGGATATATCATAGTACATGTGGAACTGTATATTTGTGAAAATTATATATACAATTTTGCAACCAAGGTTTTTCTAAATCAAAATTGTATGAACATTCCAAAAATCATGGGTGTCATTTCTTAAAGTGTGCTCTTGGATATATTCTAGGAGGAAAAGCTTACACAGGGGTGAAATATAAAAAGGTTATTTTTTAATGTATACGCATCATGATCAGTACATTTCAAGGATTTCAGAAAGGTATAGTTTGTCCTATCTGAGGGTTATAGTTCAACAGTTTTAAGGCAAAACAGGTTCAAGGTTACATTGGAGTAAAACTTCAGAATCATCATTTGGTTTAAAAATATCGCGGTCCTCGGACCGCTTGTGTCGCCTGCCGTTGCGGTTTGTGAATGATTGGCCTCATATGACTTTTGACCTTGACATGTGACCTTTGACTTCATAAAAAATGAAGGCTTGAATGTAATATCCATAAACCAAATTTAAATACAGTTTTCGTGAATATGAGTGGTGGTTTCTGGTTGTTAATCGTACAGTTAATCAAACGATGATCCGAACCCAGCCCCGGCAAGAGATCCCACCCAGCAACTAATCTTCAAGACGAAATATGATCAGGTCGAGGGTGTAACCATCTCTATTGATAGGGCCATTAGCAGCCGAATTAGCAGCCAGAATCTCCAGAAAATGAATCGACTCCGTGGCTTAGAGGGGAGGTCGATATGCACATTGAAATCACCTAGCAGTTTCGTTTTAGAAGGAACAAGAGGAATCTCATTGAGGAAAACCTCAAACTCAATTAAGAATTGACTTAGTTTGAGACCAATTTCCCCGGAAGGTGGTGGGCGATACACAGGGATGATTCTAACACTAGTTGATTGCGGTACAAGCATGTTCAAAAGAAAGCGTGTTAATGGCTGTGGGTGTATTTTGAATGTGAGTTTTGTGGATTATCCCGATACCACCATGGTCATCACACTTCCTAGGAAAGTATCCCTCAGGCAGCATCTCCGCAATGACCACACAATCGCTTTCAGCCAACCAGGTTTCAGTTATCACAAAAATATCCATATCATGAATTCTCAATAATGTCGTTATAAATAGAAACGGACAGAACGGGCATTCAAAAGACGGACGTTGAGAAAATGTTCATTATGTTTAGGAATGTCACGCGTGTGTTGACTGCCTGGGTTTTTAGACTGGACTAGCTGAAGTGCTGTCGAGGTCTTGAAGAGTAGATATTTGGATTGGATTGGCGAAATTGACCCGGCAATGCTGAATTATAGCGTCACGATCACCCGTGGTAAGTATTTGCTGGCGCAACGTCACTACTGGCATGATTCCACGTTTCGTGTGCTCCCTTCCCGGTGAGTCCTCTGTGTAATTAATTTAATAATCATATCACAAAATACAACTACAGAAAAACACTAAACTAGTATATGATTTTTATAGTACTCAATCTTTGAGCCTCTTAATTTTTAAAACTTGAAGTCCATACCCACTTCTATGGCGAATTTGGTCCTTGTAACGATTCAGACCTTTAGGCGAGTCTACTAATGGGTCCCTCATGTGGCCCCACTACAAAATGAAAAGTCAGGATGACCAGGCCTGGGGCCGGATTTCATTTCTAATAATTTTCAATGGTCACGGAAAAAGAGGACCTTTAGGTTTTTCGGTTTAATTTAACTCAAAATGGGGAAAACATGGGGCAGATTTGAAATTGATAGCTGAGGTAGTCGTTTATAAATGATATGTCATAAGAATGCAGCTCCAGCATGTCTGAGTCAGCAATAGTACAAGTACGCAAAGCCAGAATAAATTGAATGATCGATTTGTCCTTACAATTGTGTTACTATTAGGATAGAATATCACAGTTAGGTACTTGTGAACTTTAACATCATTGTGCCTTGCCTGCATTAAAGTATACGGGATGTTGCGGTGTCAAAAGATGACAGGATGTTAAGTCTTTCATGAATCTGTGTAGAAGTTGTGTTATAGTCCGCCGGACCCCCATATAATTGTCCACCCACAGCGGGAAAGAATAAGGACACCGATTCAGTTGACTCTTCACGACACATTAGCTTCACGCTTTATTTCGTTTCGTCGTCAATAGAACCCAAAAATATGGTCCCTGCGGGCTGTTCTACTTTACACTGGTGTTGTTGTAGAAGTTTGTATAGTCCGCCGGATATAGTCCCCCTACAAACGGTAATTAAAAACTAGGGCACTCGAAGTCAGTTGACTCTTTACGCACATTAGTTTCCCGCTATTCCGTTGTATTATGGAGGTACAGGACTATTGCTCCAACCGGACTATATCTACTTTACAACGGCCCCAGAAGATCTTTTCCGTCCCTCGGGAGCCAAACTCTTTTTGGAGGCAAATTGGTCACGTCCACGTACTTAGGACACTGGTAGCCTACCTTTTTACTAAGTAAGGAATGCGAACTTCATACTAGTTCATTACTGCGTTCCCGAAACTCGGAACTACCTAACAACTAACAAATTACGAATGACGGAGGTCTACGTCGATACTAGTTGTTACTTAGTCAAATCTAAGGCAATTGCACGCGTTCCCAAAACTGACACGTACTGCAGTTGTCGAAATAACTAAATTTACCAACATGTTACGCCACAAAACTAAGTCTACTCGGGGTGACTTAACACACACGTAAGCTATTTGAAGGGCAGACTCAGAGTTTCGAAATGTAATCTTTTGTGTGTATTAATTATAAAAAAATAGTAAACTAGAACCAAATATATTGACCTTAAATGACCAATTCATAAGTTTGAGATGAATCGGATTTTTTTCGGTTTGATGCAGTATTACATTTACGGGTAGTCTGTAGTAGTGATAATGATACGAGTTTGATAAGAGTGCCATAGGATTAGGCCTATAAACAAAAAATCCGAGTTACCGGAATTTATAAAAAGTTGGATTTAGCTATTTTACACAAATTAATATACTGCAAAACACTGGAGTGTTAGTTTGAACACCATGGGATGTTAAAATTTAACACCTTCCTGGAATCAATAGGGGACACTGGTGTTAGTTTACACAATTTCAGTGTTCACATAATACCATGTTGGTGTTGTATTATCACAAATTTTGTGATTTCAATGTATAATAATGACATTGCTTGTGTTAATTTTACACCCATACAGTTGTTGATTATTTTTTTACACTGGTGCGGAGCCAAATGAAAACTTACTTGTGTTAATTTAACCTACCATCCTGGAAAACAATTACTGCGACCCCACCCTCTGGGGTTAATTAACACTTAAATTTTCATTTATATTTGTAACGGCTGATATTTTACTAGGGAAAAGTTGATTTGTTATTGTTTGCTTCTATGTAATGCTACTCTAACATTTCAAACATTTTCATCAAGCATATCAACAAAATTCATATTTAAAATTGTGTGCAGCAACACCGCGAGGTGTTAAATTCATATTTCAACACCAGAACATTAACAAGCTTGACACCGACTTCCTCGTTAATATTTTAACACTCCATGTTTCTTGCAGTGTATATGGACAAGCATTATGTACATGCCCAAAAAAAACACGATTTGTTTGAAATTGAAAATTAAATGGCGCCCACATCGGACAAGGGAATTCTCTGAGTCAGCTTTAACACGTTTCATATATGTGTAGCTTGATAAGTAGAACTCATAGCAGCGGTGTGGTCGTGATCTATGAGGTAGAAATGGGTCCCGAACAACAAATTTGAATTATATAACCCACCGGATCCCTTTCAAAAGGAGTTTTAGAATACTATAGGCATACACATAATTGGTATTACTATATACGATTATATGGATATGGAACACGTCTAAATGGTACTGAAATAGTTACAGTAGAGTCTAGGATAGTTATATTGAAAACTCTGGGGAAAGTAAATAATATAATAATTTTCAAAATTACAAAATACGATGTTCCCACCAAGTTATTTGTATAAAATAACGGATAAACTAGTATAACATTAAAGAACTGGTTATAGCACAATACAAATAAATTAAAATGGCATTATGATTCAAGCTTGATAAATAGAAATTAATTTTTAAAACAATGTACTGTAAGTTATGGTTTGCAGTTTAAATGTACTCTTCTGGTGATTATATATGTATCAGAATTTATATCTGCAGTAGCATGTTTGGAATTTGAAGATGGGTCAAGTTTTAGCAGGATTTTTTAGGTAACCAATATCTAAATAAAGTTATGTTAAACATGGGCAAACTACTTCGGACAGCATTTGTATTCCTTTACCAAGGAAAGCCGAGATTTTTTTAAATGTTTTTTGCACAAGCACCACAACAACCTACAACTATACTGAAGAAAGAAGAAGAAGCAAATGGAACTAATACAATAAAACCAATAAGAGATTAAACTTAGATTGCAAGATGATACTCATTCTATAACATATAATTAGCATTTATATAGCGCTTTGCATGACACATGATCAAAGCGCTTTCTTACCAGAATATGTCAAAAAAGAAACCCTAATCCAAAAATAACTTCCATTTTGTCTACTTAGGGGATACAAAACTTTTTTGGGTGGCGGGGCCTCTTTGAAACTCAAATAAAATGACAGCAATCGGAAATAAAAGTAACCCAATGGTGAGATATTCCCCCAACGGACGCAGGACTAACTTGTCCATACATGAACCTATAGTAATGTATAGTAAACCGAGACCTGGTCAGACCTTTGTTTTACCTTGCACAGATGGAATATTTTAAGATGTATTGTTCTCTAACAACTCTAACAAAGAACGATTAATCTTCACCTTCTTACAATTGTCGTTATTGTTTCAGCCAATCTGCCCATACAGAACTGGCCTATAAAATTTGGAACTGGAAAAGGCAAAACTTAATACTAGCGCGGTTGAAACCTTACTTTTGAAGGATTTTTATCCGTCGGCTTTGCTGTGTGCGAAACCCAGTGTACCAACTGCTTTGATATGATAGACATGGTCGTCCGATTAATATGCCTGTTTTTTTAGTGCCACCAACTTTTTACATTCTCATATCGAAACGGACAATAGCGAAGCACTGTCACACACGCTCGCACACTTACACCCACCCACAAATACTCCCCAATCGTTTAAACGAGGCTTGGAGTAATAGTCTTAGAATGTTCGTAACTCTTGATGCGTATCACGAACTGAAAACCATCTCAGCAGGCGTTTGGGGAACAGACGTAAGTCGCAAATAATAGAAATTTAGTTTGTGCTGAGCATGAGTTGCGAAACAACTTACGCATCAAGTAATAATAATAATAATAATACAACCATTCTATATAGCGCATTAAACACGAAGTCTCAATGCGCTGATTGCCAATTATTATTACGCTGCCGTCAGAATCTCACAATCATTTCGCTTCACCTAGGTGGTAGCTGGCTAGAGCACAACCCTATCAGCACTCTAGTAGATTTTAATTCATCATTAACAGCTCCCAAATGGTCGACTTGGGTCGACGAGGCAATTTGAGATAGATCTTGCCCAAGGACACAAACAACTGTTGACCACGGCGGGGCTCGAATTCAGGGCTTGCTGTGCACAGTCCGGACCACTTTTCCATGGACAAAGTGCTCGAAAAGTTTGGGGAACGAACCCAGGTCGGGAGGGGTAGGTGTTCTACAAACCAATAAGTTACAAATTTAGAGAAATGTTCTATCCTCACAAATGACTTGTTATACTTTGAAAAAAACTAGGACCATCAATCCAGACTTCTCGCGGCCCAAGCTAGGGTATAAAAAAATTATTGTCAAACTGGGTTTGACCGATTAAAAGGCGTTTGATCTTAATTTGATCTATCTCGGTTAAAATAAATGCTAGGGAACCCAGGGGACCCTGCTTACAAGATGCTCCGATCCAAGCTACATGTGCGATTTAAATAGATGTAGTCAAATGTGACGACGACCAATAAAATAGGTATTCTTTGAAATACTGTATAAATTGCTGCGTCTTCTGTGCCCAAAATAAAGATATGGAGCGCAAAAATTGTCAAAAGATTTAAAACTATCCCACAAGACATTATGAGGTTTCTAAAATGGGTCTTGAAACCCAATTGTTGGTGTTACAAGGGTTCCACGCTTACAGTGGGAGCCGAACTTTGTATTATATTGAAAAAAATCGCATAATTTCACAAAATTGTTAATGTGCAATTTCACCTGTGATTTGGTAGGGGTTTTTAACAAACGGTTACAAATATTTTTAATTCATCATATGTGATTTACAAAAATGAATTCAGGAGGTTTTGCAAAAACTTCGATATGAGCTCTCCACAAAATAACTCAATAAAATTTTTTTCAAATTAAATTGGACTTCGTGAGGTCGTTGCCCAAAACCTATAAAGGATTATTATTTGTTGTGAACCACTGAGATATGTGCAAATTTATTTTTAGTTAACTTTTCAGGGCAAAGTGTATTGCAACGCAAAATGTCTGAGGGTACTACATCTGAACTGTGTATAGTAACTGCGCCCTCATACTGCATTGCAGACTATGTGTCTTATCTTTATTTTAACAAGTACAGCTAGGCATAGTACGTACAATCTGCGGGCTTACTAATACTAATAGTATTTATTTTTTGCATATCTACATTATACCCTTCGCACATACTTTGTATCATGTACTTTATTGAGTTAACCGAATAAACACAAGATATATACTTGGTGCGAACATTATATTGTAATTATACCGTTTTTATATTGGAATTCTAGAGTATATGTTTACTTGCCATATAGACTGCTTTGACAAACCCAAACAGTAAACAGTGTCAGGTTTATGATTTGAGACTTATTACCATATTTACATTTCCCCTTTCGTCTATATACACTGTTGCTCATAAAGTTGGAATGATTTTTTTTTCAGACCCAATCTTAAAATTTTTCTAGTTGTACGCCTCAGTAATCATATAAGAGTAGGTGAATGAATACATAATGAGTCCCCACTTCCTAGGCGAAGTGAATCCATGCATTATATAACGATGCCCTTAGTTGGGAGCTATAAATGGCCAGACACGTCTGTTGGTTGTTCCTTTTCCCTGCTCCAAGGCTGTGTGAAAGGAGCCCACGTTTTTCAGAGTTGGTTGTTAACGTTACAACAAAAACTGATACAGAGGTTCCCTAGGCTATGCCTCGTCCAACGACATCATTGGCAATACGTCGAAGAGTGCTTGCATTCCGACGGGAAGGGTACAAACAAGCCAAGTCGCTGATTTCCTCGGGATATCACAGAGTACGGTCTGCAAAATCCTCAAAAATCATCGAGAGGTGGGTCATTTGCGGTCACGGAAATCTGCAGGACGACCACGATTGACTACCAGAAGAGATGATCGCCGACTACTTAATCTATGCCGTAGAGCCCGGAAAATGCCAATGAGCCGTCTTCGTCGTTTGTGGAGAATGCACTATGGAATCAACGTTTCCCGCCAAACTGTAAACCGGAGATTGCTTCAACATGGTTACCGAGCAAGACGAATGACCAAATGTCTACGCCTAACCGTTCACCACAGAGTTGCTCGACTTCGCTGGGCTAGGGAGCACAGACGATTACAGCTCGAACACTGGCAACATGTGGTCTTTGAGCCGCTACATCCTTGACCATCAAGATGAAAGACATAGGGTTCGTTGATTACGTGGTAAGAACCTCCGAGATGACTGTATTCAGGAATCGACTCAAGGTGGTGGCAGCTCATTGATGGTATGAGCCGGTATTCATTATGGAGGAAAAACGTCACGATAACTGGTGGTGCCAGATGGAAACATGAACGCCGTCGTGTACCTGGACATTCTGGAAAACCACTGCCTGCCATATGCAAGAAGGGTTTATGCAAACAATTTTCGGCTGCAAGACGACAACACCACGCCGCACAGGGCCGCTGTAGTGAGACAATTCCTTGAGGCAGAGGGGTGGAGCAGATACCATGGCCTGCTTGCTCCCCTGATATGAACCCTATCGAGCATGCCTGTGATGCCTTAGGCCGAGCCATCAATGACAGGGACAATCTTCCTCAAACTCTGCAGGAGTTAGCTCAGGCGCTGCCCATTGACATCATAAACAACCTTGTGGACAGTATGCCGCGACATCTTGACACACTGATTCATGCCAGGGTTGGCCATTATCGATATTATAGTGACTGATTGACATTTAAAACAGTACTATTGAACATTTCGATGCATGAATTCACCCAAAAATGTGTAATCTGTAAAATTAACTGATGTGAAAAAATTGTAACAAAATCCTTAAATCTGCTGTTCGAATACCAATTTTCCTTTCAAGGTAAGGCACATATCGTAAAGGGTTAATTATCCATAAGTTTATGGTGATATGTTCGGATGAGACTGATCAATCAAGTAGTGTGGCGATATACACCCTATCATAATTAACTCACACTGTAAGAATCATTCCATAAAAAGTGGTAAAAACTATTTATTCCAACTTTATGAGCAACAGTGTATGTAAAGCAATGGGATTTCAGCCTTACAATATTAAATGTTTCCAAGAGAGCATCACTATTGCATTTGATATTCTGATTTTGTTGTTATTATTTTCTTGGTATTATCACTCGCTTCGCTCTTTTTCCCCCAAAACAATTCATTTTTGAAAAAACCAACAAATTATGGTCGGTCGGGCCCATAGAATAGGTATTTTCCACCTAATGGTAGAAATATATAGTAGTCGTAGGCAATAAAAAGAACTAATAGCCAAAGCACGTGCATATTTCCTCAGGCATACGCCCTGAATCTGATTATCAGTGTTTGTGAAATTATATTTCGTTCACAAATTGCAACTATACAAAACCACTGCATGTACCTTATTTAGAAATAAAAGTATATTTTTTTAAATTTTGCAGTAGAAATCTTTGTCCTCATCTACTGCACCTCATATCGTCCCACGAATTACGCAAAAGTAGGGCCGTCCCTAGAGGGGTGTGTGACCCCCATTTGTAGAATTTGTCTGCAAAATTGGCCGTTATAAGGATTTAAAAGGTATACTTTGCTATATCTATGACAATTGCTTTTAAGCTAATTAACTTTGCCGGGACTTTGGGCTACTTCTAGCCCAGATTCGCTTCAGCAATTTCATTGTTTTAGCGCAGTGATGCTGAACGATTGCTGAAGCTAGCGGGATATAGCCAATTCTGGCCACTACTTGCCCTTGATATCCAGACTTAATGTCTCGTCTGTTTTTCAATGAAATTGCAACCCGATATCAGCTGGTCTGCCCACACAAGTTTGCCGACGGGAGATCAGTAATTGCCAATCTTTATCGCTAAAGTCCTTGGTGTGAGAGACCCAGGGAACTGCCTAGCACAGGTCCCGGTAAAATTTGAGTAAACATTTATAATGCACAGATTTCTCTCAAAATCTGCTCAAATCCTGCATGCTTTTAGATAGATAGTAATGTGATTTGTTTGACATTGGGAATATAATTAAGGGGAAACCACAGGGTCTATGGGGATCAGCACTCTGGCCTCTGTTTGATATCTTCGAGCTGATTAAATGTATATTGTTGTAACACTCCCATACGACCAATTTGAAACCAATTCAAACACATCATGCATAGACTAAGGCTGAAAACGAAAAAAAATCCAAAATGTGAAATCTGCCCTCAAGGCCAATTGGCTACTAAAGCTGGCTGCTGAAGACTCGGAATTAAGCCTACGAAAAAAACACTGGTACTGGTATTCAAAGGAACAATGTTAGTATCCCACTTTACTAAGTAAAATGGATTCCCGTTCGTTGTTCAGTATGGTCATTAGTCCGAAGGTTCGTTAGTCCGAAGGGTCATTAGTCCGAATATAGCTTGGGGTCATTAGTCCGAATTGAACATAATAGTCCGAATGAGCATAGGGTTCATTGGTCAAAAGGGTCATTAGTTCCAATGGAGCAAAGGTTCATTGGTCCGAACCCTAACCCTAAACCCTAACCGTAACTCGAAACCCTAACTCTAACCCCTCACCTAACCTTATACCCTATCTCTAACCTTAAACCCTAACTGTTCCCTAACCCTAAGGATTGGATCAATGAACCTTATGCTCAATTAGGCACCAATCTTCTTCTTCTTGCGTATGAGGCAGCAGCTAAATATGATGTAGACGGCGGCGGAGCCAGCTCACTGTTGATTGGCTGGGGTTTGAGAAATCTATGTCCACCGTAGGGCCTCATTGAGGATGTTGAAACGCAGTTCTGTGATGGAGAACCACATTAGAACGCTTTAGATGGTTGCAGCCCCCATCGGTGCATGCTGCTGTTGAAGCGACCGACTCCTGTGCGAATCCGGTTTAGGGTGACCCATTCCTTGCGTGGAAGATTGCTACCAGGTGCATGGTAGTTCTGTCATAGGTGTAATAGTGAGTTGGTCGGGTCTTGAAGTATCTAGCCAGGCAGTATTCCATGTCTGTAAGATGTTGAATGGGGAGCTGGAGAGTTTAGCAGCGTGTCGACAGAAAGGTCGACGAGAGCACAGTCTCTCCGTTCCCCAACACGTACTTACGACACTGGTAGCCTACCTTCATACTAAGTAATGCGTAACTTCACTACTAAGTTCATACCGCGTTCCCGAAACTCGTACGGAGCTACCTGTCAACTAAAATTTACGACTGAGGTCTACGTCGATACTAGTTGTGACTTAGTACACAACTATTGTGTTCCACGCGTTCCCCAAACTGACACGTAATGCAGTTGTGAACTAATTCCGACCAAAAGTTACGCACAAAACTACGTCTACTCGGGGTAGACTTAACACACACGTAAGCTATTAAGCAAGCTTAAACAACGATTTCATTTCATCGAGGAGGAAGAAATGGATCCCAAAATACAAATTCAAGATTATAGAAACCAATGGAGGGGGTTTTGAAGACTACAGGCTTACACCACATTTGATATAGGCCTACTATACGAGCTATGTGACATATAGAACACCCTTTTCTTAAAGGTACTGAAATAATAGAGTAGATTCCTAGAACGGTTATATATGAAAACCCTGGGGAAAGTAAAATAATAATACTCATAATAATAATAATTAAAATATGACTAAATACACTTTTATCATCTAAGTTATTGTATACCTCTTAATAACGAAACTATAGTTTATTAATTTATCATGTTTATACCATAACTTGAAATTGGCATCAAGCTTGTTAAACACATTTGTTTTTTAAATTATACTTAGTAAAGGTATGGTTTAAAGTTAAAGATTTTTTAATTCTTGGTGATTATATTCTTGTATCAGAATTTTTATCTGCAGTAACATTTTTTGAATTTTGAGGATGTGTCAAGTTTTCATATTGGATTGGATTTTTATTTTTGTATCCGAAAAATTATAACGCTTTTATGTTAAACGTGTGCACTATCACTTTTCGGACGCATCGTATTATTATCAAAATCCTGTTTTTTAATGATCTTCTTCTTAATATAATCTTCTTCTTCGGGATCTTCTTTTTCTTCGTGATCTTCTTCTTCTTCGTCTTCATGATTATCTTCTAACCAAATGGAGACATTAAAACTAATAAACTGTAAAAGAACTGTGTGTCAAAAGGAACCCTATCCAAATATAACAGCAAATTTTGGCTACTTAGTGAATACAAAGCTTTTTTTTTTGGGGGGGGGGTAGATTGTGAAAATATGAACTATTTGAAAAAAATGAGAGAAATCGAAAATTAAGAGGCCCAATTGAGAATTTCCCCAAACCGATGCTGAACCAAATACCTTTGCCCATGCCTTTTGTTTTACCTTGGATAGCTGTGATTATTTTTAGGTGCATTTAAAAAAATTAGTATTGTCAACTCTATAAAAAAAAAAAAAAAAAAAAAAAAAAAACGATTTAATCTTCACTTTTAAAATATTTTAACGTCATCAACTTATATTTCACTTCGTTATTGTTTCGAGCAATATACCCAATAAAGAGTGGTCTAAAATAATTATAGAATAGGAAAAAGGCTGCAAAATTAAGGGCCCATCAACAGTAAAGAATGTATGTAATCGTCCATAGACTTCCAATGTGAAATGGTGTTACAGCTGAACAAACATAACTCCTCAATGCAACCTTTGATTTGTACCAAAATTTGCATAGATTATCTTGAGTATACATTCTATCAACCAATAGAGCCATTTCTTGATATCTGTTATACTTTTTAAATTTTAGCCTATCGTTTTTGATTGGCTGCGGCCGTTACCATGGCAACCGGATAATTACAAACGGCTTTATTTGTCAATGCGAAATTTACTGGAGTACCAACTGATGAAGTTTCATGAAAATCCAACAAAGCATGGTAGAGTTACATCTGTTCAGCTGTAACACCATTTTACATTGGAAGTCTATGGAAGATTACATACATTCTTTACTGTTGATGGGCCCTTAACAGAGCGGTCGGAAACCTTAGATTTTGAAAGAGCTGCTATTATGGGCTATGCTCGTACAAACACCAATACAGTGATAACCTCTTTTATATCATAGGCCCTGTCGTCCGAGTAATAATGCCTGTCCTGCTTAGTACCACTGACCTTTTCATACATTCCATTACGTGAAAAAACAATAGCGAGGCACTACCACACATACTCACATATATTACACCCACAAATACACCCAATCGTTTAATCGATAGGTTTGGAGTAGAATAGTCTTAGAATGTTCGTAACTCTTGATGCGTATCACCAGTTGAGAACCATCTGAGCAGGTGTTTGGGGAACAGACGTAAGTCGCAACTAATAGAAATCTTAGCCTGTGCTGAGCATGAGTTGCGACACAACTTACGCATCAACTTTGGGGAACGAACCCAAAAAAAAAAAAAAAAAAAATAGAAACTCAGATGGAGTGGGACGGAGGCAACCAGTAATGGTTCTCAAGGTCTCGTTGAGTACTATGTCCAGCTTCTTTGTGTCAGAGCTGTTGCACCATGCTGGGGCGGCATATTCAGCAGCGCTGTAGACCAAAGCCATGGCACCCCATGAGGATCAAGCAAGTCGGCACAGGAGGTTATTCCTCCTGCCGGTATTAAGTTGCCGGTCAAGCTTCACTCCCAGATAGGTTGGTGTAGGATTATATGACAGAGGCGCTCCATTGAGGTTGATTTGAAGCTGGCGATGAGCCTCTTTAGTGTTGAGATGGAAGGCAGTAGCGGTACCAATGACCCTTCGGACCAATGGACTTTATGCTCAATTCGGACCACATTTTCTTTTTAGAGTAGCTGAAGTAAAATTCGTACTTAACTTGTTATAAACACCTTACAGATCTTGCCATCTTCCTTTGCTGTGAGTTTTATCTTACGTAATACAATGTGTCAAAAACGAAGTGAAAAGACCATCCTATATATCTGGTCCGTTTTCATTCATTATGACTGATCAAAGGGTCCCATGTGTACATGATTCCCCAGGCCCGTAATGTCCCTCGGTGGTCCTGTCGGACCAAAATAAATGTGGTGTATTATAAAAAAATCACATGTCCTGTTTGTAAGGCCACTTACATAGGTAAAACAAAGAGATCACTTGACATTAGATTTAAAGAACTTTAAATCTTAAAAGCCTCCACCCCATATCTATGAAAAATAGGTAAGTTGTCAGCTTTAAGTGTCTTCTTGAACTTTCCTTTCTTTTCATATTTTCAACAGTAAAAACTAATACAGGAAAGAACCAAAGTTTAGAGGTCCTTCATAGTAGGACTTAATCCTGGACTAAAGTTAAGCCAGGACTAAGTTCTTTGTGAATACCGGCCATTGTCTTCATTTTCCCTTATTGTTGGGAGAACCACAGGTTTTAAAACTGAAGCACCGTTAACCCGTTTCTTCAAACGGCTGCTCAAAATATACTTATTTCTTGATGTTTAATATTTTTTGACATTTGTGCTGCTTGTTTTTGTTAATTATTCAATTTTCTGATATTTGTTTTATTTCATTTAGCTTTATGCTTGATCAAGAACACCATTAATGAGCATTGGTTATTATTACACTTAACTGTAGTTTATTATTGTTTCCATAATTGTGAGTGTCAACGTTTAATGATTAAATACATTAACAATTAAATAATTATTATAAAAATATTTTCCTAATGACAGAACACACCTAAGGTACCCGCAGTGTAATGAACATTGGTTTTAAGCTTAGAGGCTATGAACGTAAACATAATAGAAACCTACACCATACATTGGCTTCGTTATAAAAAGTATTGAAATATTTTAATGTACATTCTTTAGAATACTTCATAATTACAAATTAAGGACTAAAAGAATTAAGGAAGTGAATGGGGTTAGGTACTAAAGGGAAGTAAGTAAGTTTAGATATCAAAATACCACTTTTTCAATGGGTTTCCAAAATGCGTAAACATGGTAAACATTATATAGGAAAGAAGTTTATTGGCTTCTAAAAATAATAACTAAGCGAAAATACTAGTTTGATGATATCTAGGGTATGATGTTTTATTATGCCTGTATGGTGAAAAAACCATCAACACACTTTAGATAATGTGCACAAAATGCTTGATGGATTCGTGTGTCATATCTGGAATGATTCTAAAGAGGGCCGGTGGGGAGGTCTCAGACTTAAATAAATTGCAAACTTTTAAATCTATCTCCAAATATCACCAGATAAATTTCTTAACATATAGCTTAGATTTACATTGTTTACACAAGCAAACTCTAAATTATTTCATTCGCTAAAGAATACAATGTTACCAGAACCTGTTACTTTACTTTGACAAAGTTGACGTCACGAGGCATTAAAGTATAACACCATGTTGCCAAAGAGAAGTGATAAAATGAAGCTGTTAAAGCATGTTGTGATGTGTGATAACCATCCGCATAGGGACGTATGGTCAGGACAGTTTAATTTATGCCTTACGCCATTTGAAACCGATACCGCCATCTCTCCCGCTCTGCGTGATATTAAACATTCGCTCTTTGCAGGCTCTCTATATCTCAAAGAAGTGATAAGCAAATGCATTTTGTAGTCCTGGAATTCCACACATAATCATCCTGTCTCTGGATCGCATATTCATTCAGCAGTTTGAACACTTCGTATGCGCTGCCGCCAATAGCGTCTTAATCGTCTCTAAAAGTTAACCAATTGATTCGTTTGGGTCTTACTGCGTTTAGTAAGAGTAGTCCTTCAACAATGCTGGTATACTCCGTTTATGAGATGCAATATATGCATCTCTAACAGCGCGCCACCTGGGACTTGTTGTGAACGAGTTCAACCGCCGCAACCTTAAGCTAGCAAACGACGTGCCCTGCTGCAATTGCCATCCATACGTCGTTGGTTGGCATCAACGCATCTCACGTAGATAGTAATACAGGCTTTGGGGTTTTCTACTGCTGATGCTCAGTGTGGCTGTTTTGTGTGTTTGTTTTGCTGCTTTGACCAACCGCAAAATTATCGTATACATTTTGCTACGTGATATTTAGACGTCCATCTCAGAATGGGAAAGCTAAGGGCATTCCAAATTCTATTTGATAACGATAGAGAGGTATATAACTCTGGCGATGTTGTCACAGGACAGGTACTAGTGGACCTAGCGGAACCCAAACAGCTACGGGGTAAGTGCGTTGATCTGTGACTTACTGCAAAAATTACTAGCACTTTTGATTTTAATGACATTTAAAGGCTACACAATTCGTTTAAGCCATAGTTTATGCATTGCTTTATTCAAAACGGCAAATTATACTATTTAATTGATATGCATTCAGTACTCGTGTCTTTGAGGTCTTTTAATTTCTGTAGATTAAGTGGTTATTCGGGTGTCAGTTAATTTTAAGGAATTCCATTTAGTATAGTCTTCAACAAGTCGTGGTGTTCAGCGTGTTCAAGGGTATCACGATAGGATATGGCCCCTAATTGACTGCGAATCACAGAAATAAGACAAATTTCTATCCTGAAAGAAAATTCTGAGATCACTGTTAATAATCCTTCTTTGCTAAATATGTTCATTTTCGCGGAGGCTATTATCATACCTTAAAGAAAGTTATACAAATGATCTTGCCATAGAGCCAAATATTTCGCTAAGTATAATAAAGTAGCTTAATTTCACTGTAATATTTTTTAATAAATTTTCACGATTTACTCAATTTTTACAATAGGATTCTTGTAAATGAATTGTTTTTGATGTGCTGCATTTAGGTCTGTTTTTAAAATGTAGGAAAATAAAACTTTCGCGAATTACACGAAATAAACTGCTCGCAAAATTCAGTTGCTTTACAGTGTATTTTAAATACGTCTAAATGGGTACCGTGAAATTTGCAGCCTCGTCCCCATGCCGCCCCTATGGAACATAAGGTTTTCAAGTGGTATGAGAGTTTGACTTAATTATTTGTACTCCAATTAGGATGAGAGGTCATGTGGGCCGATTAAAGGAGCGTTCGCTGAAAAAAAAATTATCCATACGTTACGATCACCAAACTTGGTCAGTATAAGCTCTGACACAGCTCCATACGAGATTGGGGTCAAGGCTTATGTGGGTGGATTAAAGGGGCATTCTGTCATCCTCATATTCTGAATTGGTTCATGTGCAAATGGTCGCGATGAGGGACAAGGCACGTGGTTCGAGAACCACCTTGTTAATTAATTAAGGAAACCTGAAAATTCGGCACCAATACGACACTTTGAGCCAACGCAAGGAGGAACGAAAAATCATTAAAAAAATGAATTTCCCCATCTACTTGTCCTTTGTGCCTTTAACAATGTGTTGAACAGACACAGACCACACATATACACCAATAACAATGGATCAAAATCTTATTGTATAATACCATTATTTACAAATATATTTTGGTTAGCCGTTATTGATAGGCATTTTTCTTTCCTTTTACGCCCTCGGACACACGCGAGCGATAACTCAAATATTGGTAGTGAAAATACACTGAATGCAATGTATATCATATACAATTTACAGTTAAAAATAGTCGTTCACACGATAGACAGATGGATTATTAATTAGGTCGGTAGCGAAATTACGCTAAAATTAACATTGGTTTTTATACTTGACCTATTTACTGTACGTAATATCTGCAGTGTTCTGAATAGTCCACAGTGAATTTTGAGTTTCAGCGATTGTAACGAATAAGCAAGAAGGCACGCCCCAAAAATCAATAATGTGCCATATTGGAGCAACTGGATGTCATTTTAAAAATGTTTTCCAGACAGTTAAAGGTTGACTAATCAGTTACTGGGACAAAAGTTCTTGACACTTCATTCGAACTTTTGTAGAAATATTTCTAAAAAGGGCTATTTCGGGGAAGACCGAAGTTTGAAGGAAACCCTACATATGATTAAATCGTCCGAATGTAATGTATTTTAATAAAATATTTTACCACTCATATAGAAAGTATCATTATGCACTTTCACTTTCAGATTTTTTTGTCAATGTGACTAACTTTCTACAATATTAACGCAGCAATTCGCTTTTAAAATGTCCAATATTTGCGTAGATATGCTCGTAAGAACATAAAATTACCAAAACACAAAACATATTTTTGTTTCATTTCCATGTTGCAATGGGTGTTCGTTGTTAAACCAATGAGCTATTAAAGTACATCGAGATGGCTCGCTACTTTGGAGAACTTATCCAACAGACTGTCCCAAAAAAACTATACAATCAAAGATTATTTTTTTTGGCCAAAAATTTAAGTTCATTCAACTGGAGTTTTTACTGTTTCTTTTTTAGGAGTGTTTCCACTTTCGTGAGATTTTTTAGTTGGTGTAATTTGGGGGGGTCTGGTTCAGGAGTTTTGGCTAATTATCTGAGACAGTTGAAAAACCCTGTTGGGCCAGTTTTTGGCTAAGATCCTGAGTCAACAAAGTTCTTATTTAAAATCACTTCAAGACATTCTTTATTGAAAATTAAAATAAAAAGTAGGTTATAAAGTGTTGCTTCTTGTGATATAACATAATTTATAACGTTATAATGTCGCAATTGCTAATAAATACATGTAGCATTAGGAAATTCAATTCCAAACAGTCTTTCTGTCTCAGCTTTACTCTCCCGTTTCAAGCAGAAGGTAAGAGCCATAAAAACACCCTTGTTGAAAGTAAACTGAGACCTTTGAACCCAACCATCTTTCCTTTATTGCTCTTTGATTTAAAAAATGCTTTCTTCATCATATTCCTCCCTGGCATCTTGGAGGCAGTGGGGAATTGGGGAAGGGTAAATTGTCCCTCCACATTAGAGTGTTGTCCACAAATTTGTCTCTCAACAGACTTGTAGACTGTTACATTAGTTTCACAGTCAGTCAAATTTCCCAATTTCCAAGATTTCATGACTATTGTCCACCTGATAAGTGAGTCTCTATTCACCCACAACAGAATTTATGGTGCTTTCGCTGAAAAATAATATATTGAAAAATTAGTTCAATGCTGAATAAAATTTCCTCAATGTTCTGTACAATATTCTTTTGTTTGAAAAGGATTTACTATCCCACAAATGTTCACAACGCCTTATACCTTTAAGCATGTTTATTTTCGTGACCTTCAAGGTGAAACTGGCCAAGTGGGGGTATTTTATATCCTTTGTGTTTCAACTGACAATATCTCCGCTTAGTGTCCTTCAAATTGATGGGAATAAAAAGCGAGGATTAGCTTGGATCTTGTCTAACAATAAAGTCAAAATATCTTTGAAAAATGCACAGTTTATATTTTCCATAATTTTTCGAGTTTGATTGTATGTTTTTTATGGGACATCCTGTATTCATTCCCATTCCTGCGTTATTTAATGAAAAAAATCCCCTTTTTGAGATAACAACATATGACTTGTAGTTAATGACACACAGACAACGATGTCCGATGCAATCCGCTTGGAATGCGATGAACAACAATCGAACCTAAGAGTAATAGAATTAATTCCATTGCTCCCCCCAACAACCCACCCTGGTGCCTAGGTGGCAAAAGCGTCTCGAGATCTCAGTCCCGGGTCGGGGCACGTGGTTTAGTGCACAGACATTGTGGAAAGATAAAAACATTTAAAAATATGCTGATGAAAATTGTTAAAACAGAAAGAAAATCAAAGTTAACATATGAAAAATGATAAATGATAAAACCGCTAAATTGACTCAATCGACAAGACAATTTCAGCTAATTTGACGCCAGTAACAACTTACGGGCTTACATATGTTTCATATTTCATCCATCTATATTGGTATTTGTCACAGCATTTCTTAATATCCTGTCTCTTGAACATGAAATAATACACATTGTTTTAGCATGGAATTGGTTTAATGCTTTCCTGTTAGCAATAAAATAACATGTTTCATTGATAAAAGTTTGTCCCCATTGGGAAAACGCTTAAACACAACGATTGTACGATCATGAATGTAGTACCAAAGTAATGCTCACACGAACATTTCGGTATCTATAGCCCTGATTTTACCACAAGCATAAGATTTTAATATCATGTGAACTGTTGATCTTAGTAAAACAGCGTATCGTTAATCTTAGGTGTAGATTTCAACTCCCCCTGCAAGAAATTCAGAATTTCGTAATTCATAAACAGACATCAATTAGGACTTGGTGGCAACTAGGGCTCTGACATGAACATAATACCAAAACGTACAATCTTTACATTTTACATTTTTCATTAATGTACGATATGTGATAATTAAAAAAGAGATAAGATCTTGCCATAAGGACGAATAGATACGGAGATAGCATACTGAATAAGGAAGCATACTACATAATCGAGAAAACGATCGAGTGGATATCATCAGTAAGCCGGAGCTAATGACCACGACCGACAAACTATAGGTCATCCTTTTCACACCGGTTAAATATTTTCGCTTCACCTAACATGCTAATAGTGATAATTTACACAAGCGACCCGTTGCGATGTAATTAGCATATTGAATGAGAACATTTGAGGTCTGCTTCCAATGAGAACAGGCTCCTGCAGGAGAATGGCGAGTAAGGTTATCCCTATCAAAAGAAAAAGGAGATGAGTCAAATTCAACAGGTGTATAGGATCCAAAGTGTGCCAACTCCAGCATTCGTTGATGTCTCCTTGCTTAAAAAAGTAGCATACAACACGATTTGTATAAAGATTGTGTTCTGCAAACTGTATGCTGATCAATTGTTTCCAAATAGCCTGACAGATATAGGTCACACCATGGATATTCACACAAAGTCACCGATTGAATTGATTTCAACGACCAATACTACGGGAACGAGCACTTTTTGCTAGAGGTTACGCATGAGTGAAGTAGGGTCCACTTTGTAGTATTTAACCAATGGAAAAAGCGTCAATGCAAGAAAGCAGGCTGGGAGAACCCGTATGTAATGGGTCCTTAGAAGGGCTGACTTTTCACTCACCAATCCTTCTCTTTTCAAGATTTAATTCCAAATTATTTCCGAGGTAGCTGTTCACTTTTTTCAACTTCAATCCCCGAATATAATGTTTTTTATAACAATCTCTAGCTCTGATTTGTGACTGAAGTGGAAATCAAACCTACGACCTTTGGATTACAACAACAAGTGCCTTAGACGCACGCCACGCAAACCGGTAGAAGGTTGTTCTTTTGTAATTCTTAAATAAATGCATTAACGGAATAAAGCGTAGGGCTCTACATATTTATAAATAGTGCCGCAATGAGAAGAGTAGAAAATTTACATTCCTGGATCATTATTTTCGACTAGAATCTCTCTTTATCTTCTCGGTTACGATGCAGTCAGTTCCCCTTACCCTATTTGAAGGTCAAATCATTTGAGGTTTATCGCGGTATTTGCATAATACAATTTTGAGGCAAACCTAGACTTCCCGCGCAAACTCCGCTAAGAAGTGCACTAGTCTTTTGGTCAAAACAAATGATTGTTAAGTAAGGAAATTCTTTAATTTATCTGATTGAAATTTATCACATCATAAGTTTTCTTTTGAGTATTTTCTTTTATCAGTCTTTAAATATCTGAGATATTTTTCCGTTTGTACTAATGTAAATCAAAATCGCGATTTCCTTGTAAATATCGGGTTGGTACATTTTGTGACCCCAGCCTTTATTATCTGCTCCCATTAATTCAGCAGCCTTGACGGAATAAAGTACAATATTCCCTGCACTTTATTCCGTCAAAGCTGCTGAATTCAACTGGGAGCAGACAAAGTGGGGTCACAAAATGTACCAACCCGTAAATATCTACAAAATGATCAATTCGTGATGCCAAGCTTCAGGATTACCAGTAAACGGAGTTAGATATTGATCTAACTGAACTAATCTAATTGAACCAGAAATCACGGGGTGGATGTACATTACTAATCGTGCCACGCTTCTTCAAATGGGCATTCTGTCACTGCACCTGGCGGGCTACGTGACCTGAATTCACTAGGCAGGTTTAGATGCTATGCTCGAATTGTGTGCTAGTACTTGGAATGTAGTACTTTTCTTTTGTTCATGAATCGGTTGAACAAAGAAATTCATGTTTCGCGTACAAGTAAACGCCTAGCCTATGGCATCTAGACCTACCTACAGCCTACTCTCACACTGGGCTGATAGTTATCGTCAAAATGCATGTTTAAAAATCCATATTTCTCGGACTTGGTACAATGTGCGACATTCTCGATTGGCAAGATTTGGAAAAGATTAATATGACAATATATTATGGCGCTGGGTTGTTTGAATATCTATCGTACTACATGTATGCAAAATTCGTCCAATATTTTTGGGCATGCCTGTTTTAATATTTGTTTTCTTTCAAAGCATCTATATCTGAGATGTTCGTTATGAAGAATTATGATTCTAAATGTATCAGATACTTTCAGGAAATAATCCTGCCATAAATCATATCTATAGAAGTGGATTATTCAGTCGGAGGTATCTACAGAAATGTTGCTTTTTCCTCACCTTCACCTGTTCGATAGATTTTTTTATATTGTAAGGAATTTGGTTCATTTTCTGTTGTCTTATAACAGGTTCAGACCACATCCTCTGGCCGAAAAGTGTTTGGAAAAAAGGAAAAAGTGTCAGGTCTAAGTTGAAAAATAATAAAAACGGCAACTTTCTGGGCCATATTCCCATATTTTGTGTTAGAAATTATTTTAATGCTGCAAATCAACAAGATATCAAGATCAACAGTCTGCGAGACTTTCTACTCAGTAATTACAGTAGGCCTACTTACTTTAACCCCACCCCATAGGGTATATCGACTGGAAGTCACAGTTTCAGAGGGCGTCAAAACTCATCGTTGTCTTCAAGCTCCAGTAGCTCGAAAACCGTGGTCAACCTATGGATTATTGTGGCTGAATGGGTTGCAGGGATCCAGAGTCCACCATAATTTAAGTGACTGAGTCGCTTCGTTAACGAGAAACTGCCATTTTAATTTTAGCCATTTTGTACATAAACGAATGGCACATAAACGAATAAACGAATGTACATAAACGAATGCCAATTTATTCGGTGGTGTGCAACCAACAATGACAACAGCGTATGCACCTGGTATTTTGTGGATGTGTAACGGGTCACATATTTTGGGCAACATTTTTACATAGATCGAATATTTCTAGTGTCGAATGTAATTTTACGTGTTGCGTGTACTGTGGCTATTAACGGGATACATTGTTAGTTGTTTATGTACAAACGGCTGAAATTAAAACGTCAATTTCTCGCTAACGAGACCGGGATAAGTTAACATATTTTCAGGTTCTCTTCATTTCAAATCCTCAAATCAGATTATCCTACCCCTCTTAAAAAAACCAGTTTGGTTCGTCTTCAAAATGACTCTTTGGAGTTTGGTTAAAATATGCATTAATTTTAGTAACCCAATATTTTATGGTGTGAATTTAATATTTTATTGTGTGAAATTAATAATTTAATACAAAATTTCTATTATAATGTTGAACGTACGTATTTGTAAATAGCTAATTATTCATGCAATATAAAAAATTTTGAATTTTTATCATTTTTAAGACACCCTATATATCTGTAACTTTTGAGCATACCGGTAGTTGACATCGTTGAAATAAGAAATATCAGCTTTACAAAATATATACATTTATAGATGAGTTGACATGTGACGTCAATTCCGGGCAACGAACAAAGCAATGGCCGGCAGTATGCGTGAGCATCTTCAGGGCTTGTGCTTTTAAAATTCGCGCTCAATCAGGCGTGATAAGGCTATTGAATGCTGTAACTGTATGGGCATATTCTTCGCTCCTGCTGCGCCGAAATACAGGTGTAGAAGTAATTATGGTCCGGCGTACTCATAGTCCGGTAACAATGGTGAACAATAGGGCAATCGATTCAGTTGACTCTTCACGCAACATTAGTTTCACGCTTTATTCTGTTATCGTCTATGGAGCCCCGGACTGTGACTCTTCCCGCCGGACTATATCTGCTTTCACACCGGGCTATGCCGAAACGCCCGGTCTTTCGGCAGATGACCTTGCCGTACGGCAGGGGTATCTGCCGAAACGCCCGGTCTTTCGGCAATTATTCATGCCGAAAATGAGGGCTACGTCATTACCCTGCCGAACGGCAGGGTTACTTGCCGAAACAATGGATTATCCCAGTAGTTCGGCACAGAGAGGTCCTTATTACAGCGTGCTGTTGTTGAATGTAATAAGTTCTTATGTCAATTGGCTGTACGGACACCGGATGGCACGAAATAGGTGTTCAGTGGACTCAGCTCATACGACAGGCTAAGATTAGCTTTAAACTAATAATTTTAGGGCCCGTTCATTATTTACAAGGGAGGGGGCCGGAGAAATTGAAAGATGTGTTTGGAAAATTGCATAACCACCATTAATTGTAAAGTTAAATAGGCCCTATTGCATAGAACTCCTACACCCATCCCACACACACAACATCATATGATTTACTGCTGATATGCAGATAGGCCAGGTGCTTGGTTTACTGAATAATAAATTTAACATGACCCCCCCCCTCCATCAGAAAAAAATAAAATCACATAACCCCCTATTTGTAGAAAATCACAAAGGTCTAATCCCATTCCCAATGTCTGTGCTCAGCGGACCATAATAACCAAACCCTAACCTTATTCCTAACCCTAATCTTAACCCTAGGTCTATAGGCCCTATAACCCCAACCCTAAACCTAACCCGTGTTGCAACCGGCCTAATAGCCCTCCTAATCATAAAGGGGACCTTTACAATGGGATCCATATGTATATCAATGGCATATAACGTATACATTGTTTCCGAATTCGGCTACCTTAGTAAAATAACGCAGGAATTCTTCTTCATGGGGTCTATGTGGGTGCTTTTGGCGTTACAAGATCGTATCTACGTCTACTATTACATACATGATTGTTCCTAAATGCCAAAAGTCTGATTTTTAATGAGTTTCATTGTAGAATTGTCCATAAAATCACGAAAAATGCGTAAACACGTGCTCTACACATCACAGCACGTTATTTTCCACTTCCCTTATCCTCTGCCGAATGCCCGGGGACTTCGGCAGTTCTGAGAGGAGGGAACTTCGGCACCGTGTGGTATTTCGGCACCCGGGTGTTTCGGCACAACACTCCTCTAACATGTCAGTAGACCAGGTCCTAACTTGTGTTTGTAAACATTGATGTCACCTCATCTATAGGAATCGATTGTTGGAGCGTATAGAATAAAATATACATTCAACTAAATAAAATTTTCAGGACCACTCCCCGCGACATGCGACCAGTGGAATGCTTTTAAAATCAGCATTTTATTGCCTGTTTAGTAAATAATCAGCTGACCACTACATCAAGAGTGATTGTGAATGTTTAACACTTAACTGCATAAGGGGGGGGGGGTTCCTAGGGACCCATTTTTGGTTTTTCGGCCGGCGTTTTTTAACGCTGCAATATATTTGGTTTATAATTTTTGTAAAAAAAAAAAAAAAAAAAAACTAAAAAATATAAAATGGCACAAGACATGTCTATTTGTGCTTAATATGTTAAATATAGTTCATCCTTCACCAATTAAAGCAATCAGCAAAAGTCTAGGTGAATCAGTGCCGTAGAAAATGCAGAAATGAATTAGTGTCTTTTTTGCACATTCTGACGCAAAATTAAAATCAATGTTTTGCCCCTAATTTTCTTACTGAACAATTTTTTTCAGTTTTTATTTCTTAATTGTTGATGTCTTTGAATCCTTCTAACATGTGGTGGATTTCATCTAAAAATTCCTTTGGGAAAGTGGTTATATAAAAAAAAAAAAAAAAAAAAATGTTTGTAAACATTGATGTCACCTCATCTATAGGAATCGATTGTTGGAGCGTATAGAATAAAATATACATTCAACTAAATAAAATTTTCAGGACCACTCCCCGCGACATGCGACCAGTGGAATGCTTTTAAAATCAGCATTTTATTGCCTGTTTAGTAAATAATCAGCTGACCACTACATCAAGAGTGACATAACGCGTGATGTTAAAGGAGAACCTGCATCAAGAATAACTAACCCAATATACGCCATAAAAAACAATTATTGAACACATATGGAGTGGTTTCATGAGAAAACGGAATTATACTAACCATAAAACGAATTAAAAGCATTTTGTCTGACCATGCGCTATTTGAAATTCGCGCTACTGTATATGGGATATGTATTTGTGTTATGCGATACGGACGGCACAGTAGCGTCATGCATCTCCACACATGATGCTTTAATAATGTGTATTTCCTATGGCATGTATGACCTCAACGTGCCGGTCGTATCGCATAACACGATATACACTAGCGCGATTTTTAAATAGCACATGGTCAGACTAGATGGTTTTAATTCATTGTTAGGGTTATATAATTCCGTTTTTCTATGAAACCACTCGATATGTGGTCAATAATTATTTTATAGTGTATATTGTTTAATATTATTCGTTGTACGGTTCTCCTTTAAGGAAGGTGAAGGGTATTAGCCATTAAGCTATTACTAAAAGAGAAAATATATTCTATCAGCATTATTCAATTCAAGTAAATGGATTTTTTTTTTGACTCGGTCTATTTTTTTAGGCCCATCTGCCTCTAGTATTCCAGTTTTAATTTAGCTCCAAACGCTTAAGTGAATGGCATTCACGAATCTTGACTTCGTCACTCTACTCAGCGACTACATTAGATGCATACCCATTTCTATTATGTTAACACGACTATAATCGTCACAAACCTGTCGATTCAATTCGCTTCAACACACCGATATGGCAAGAGTTTAATTTATTACAAGCCATTTACAATTACTGCAATATACAAGTAGTGTATAGGAATTCAAATTTTGTCTCAAAGGCTGATTGTCGATGAAGTAAACAAAGATAACTATGATGAGAAACCGAATCTTTCTTAATAGCTCAAACTGGAACTTAACAATCTTGCGTCAAGTTTCACCTTGATTAACACTAACATGTGATTGACTCTGATAGTAAAACTTATTTTACATTAATTTTAACATTAAAACGTGAATTTGTTAGATCGATTGCCAAAGGCACTGATCAGCTGTCAGCAATACATGCATAGAGTAATGGATGTATGTATGTATGTATGTATGTATGTATGTATGTATGTATGTATGTATGGATGGATGGATGTATGGATGTATGGATGGATGGATGGATGGATGGATGGATGGATGGATGGATGGATGGAGGATGGAGGATGGAGGATGGATGATGGATGATGGATGGATGGTCGGATGGTCGGATGGTTGGTTGGTTGGATGGAGAAAATGATTAATGGATGGATGGGATGATTTGATGGATGGTTGGTTGGATGAACAGACGGACGGACAGGCACACGAGTTAACGAGGGTACTTGCTTGATTTCTTTTGTTAAAATTAGACAAATAAGTAGCAAAATTAGACACACAAGCCATGACGGAATAAAGCAAAGCAAAAGAAATGGAGTCACATAAGTATACCTTAGTTAGCACGGACGGACGGGGAGATGGACACACATACATCTTGTATACAGTTAAGTAGAGGTCAAGAATTTTGATTAGTGAACTAGATTTTGAAAGTGAGCTTGTTTTCTTAGCGCATAATATGAATATCCCCATTCTACCTCTCAGGATCTTAGTAAAGAGAAAATAGTCCCCGCGGGAGGAGACAGTCTATTAAGAGTAAAGCGATTACCCTGTGAATGTGATTGACTTCAATTCCATCTTATATATTACGCCTTGCAAATGATCGGATCTTCCTAGAATTAATTTCCTTCTCAGCTAAATTGAAGATTTGCTGATACAGTGCATTCAGACGTTTTAAGTCTGAATAAGCTTTAAAATGTAAACATTAAAAGTGTTTATGTTCCAATATCCTATTGCAACTTTTATATTCAATATAAAGATGCAGCAGCACTTGTAGAGTTGTCAGCATGTATTAAAAATAAATTAATTTCAAATGTCAATGTATGTTATCAAATATCTTCAAACCATACATCATCTAAATGTTGTTTTCCCATGTGCATCCGGCTAAATGTAATAGCTTTCAAAACCTGTAGTCATCATTGCATTGAATCCTTACGGATTTTAAAAGTGGCTCGTAAAAAGTACTTTCAGGGGATACATGAGTCGCCGGCTAAAACGAACTTGAGCTAAAACCTTCCGAGTTAATGAAGTGCTTACATTATAAGCACTGGGAACGTTGCTGTGATGAAATGATCGTATCAATGGTCAATTTTATTATCCGTATTCATGTATTCAGTCAAATATATTGACTATAATGCACATGAGCCATGATGATATTTTTCCGCCTGAAAAGAAACTAGATAATATTTGAGTTGCGGTGTAATTTAAACTACTGTACATCGGATGATTGAGTGAAATCACGTATCAAGGAGGAGAATGCATGTTTTACGGACGGAATCTCAGCGCTGATAAAGGCAGTGAGTTTTAGAGTAAATCCTTAAAATAGTCCACGTCCAAAGACTGTGTAACGGGCGCGCATATTTTTATTTTTGCTACTAAAATTCGAAATGGCTCAGAAAGTATTATTATTTTGTGTCACTTGTTTACACATAAGGAACAACTTTTTTTTATAGAAATGTAGTCCCATTTTCGCACACCAAAGGTTATAACATTGCAAGTGGAATACCTACTGTACCTCAACGTTTCACGTGGAAATTCCATAAATTATGAGCAAGTAAAATGAGGTGAAATAAATCCACTAGGTTTATACAATAACTCTTTAAGAAAGATTATCATTCCGAATGTATAATGTATCAGACATTACAGAAATTACCGGTTTTTCTGTGGATTTTCAGATTTTTTAAAATGTCGAACTGCCGTCTAGAAATAAAAACAAATTGAATAATCCAGATCTGAAATTAGATGATAATGTAAATGTCCTTTGCTCATTTATAATAAAAAAATACTAATCCTTTCAAGATGAGTAGTTTGTGCTGATTTAAATATATGAAATTGTACAATGTAATTCTTCGAGACAAGTCAAAATGATAATGCCAATTCATACGTTTTGCGTGGTCCGTGAATATTTCTTCTTCTACAAGAAAATGATAAAGGATCGTATCAAATTCGATTAATTTACGACTAATTTGTGCAGATACTATCAAATAAACATTCCGCTGGTACGAAAGTGCATTAAATTACTGATAGAAAAACGACGTTAAGTTGTAACAGATATCTTGGTGGATCACAGTGGGAAAGAAATTCAATTTAGGTCTGGCTAAGTGCCGGATACAACGTGACTTCAGTTAATAAGATTCTAACAATCATGTTCGGTGTGTGCAACGCAAAACATCCACATTCATTCGGTAATTACGATTTAACGAAATATTATACAACTATAGACGGATTGGATATTTGGCGATGGTTTGTCGTCGAAATTTTTTTCTATGGACGTTTGGGCATCTAAAGAGGTATTGTTACTCTATACCAGGTGTTCAGATAGTAGTTATGATCAATATACATCTAAAAGCAGGCGTTGATTTGACGGACGGCTATTTATCCCTTAGGAATGAGCGACTTCCCTTTGCTCCTAATGCACACATTTTCTTTGGTCAAAACAGGAGTGTTTCATTTTTATACTCTCTTAAGGGGCTTCGACAGTTTGCTTTGGGTGCATCTTATTTAAAAGGTGGGGGACGCAATCCACAACATCGTCCCCTCACTTTACCCCATCAAAACTTGGATTTTTTATCAGAAGAAAGTTCATATTTTTTCTCATTACCTTACCTCAGTGAAATTTAAGGCCCAGAAAATGGATCCTTTTGATGTTATAAAAATGTCTCTGTGCTCGACCACATTAATTAACACACACTGTCCTATGGGCCAATTTAATACACATTTTTTTGCTTCTACTATTCAAACGGCTGGACCGATGAAACTCAAAATTTGTAATCAGGTGTTTTGGTTCTTCTTCTTAGCGTATCCATAAGTCATTGGTAATTGCTTGTGGTGGTGTCAGGATTTTTTCAACTGGGTAAGCTGATCCAGGGCCGCGTGTATCCATGGTACGGACGCTCCTAACATGGTGTTTTGGTGATATACTTTCATATGAGGGAGATAACTACATTTGAAAAATCGGACTATGGCCGGGTCACACATCTTAAGAACACAAGAGTAGCACCATAATCAATGTTTTTATTAGCTTATCAACACAAATAACATGTGATTAGAAGTAATGAATTCCTGCCTCATGTAGGATTGTTTTTGTTTTTTGTATCGCTGCTTCTCGTAGTCTTCTTGAAATATTGATCAAAGATGCACTTAAAACCCCTTAAAGGAGTCATTCGGAAACCTCTGGGAGCATTTGGAAGGTTTTCGGATTTGAGGTTGCAGTTGATGGCTCATTCATACTCTATGCTTACTTTATTTCATAAATTGTATTAATTTGGGAAATTTGGCAAGAACACCTGAAAATGAATTTGTGTGGGCATTCATAGGCCTCCCTCATTTACACCGTACAGACATTATGATGGCACCATATCTTCAGGTTAGCCTGTCCTATTTAACTGAACTAAAATAGTTTTATTTATTTGACCAAATGGAGTTTTGGTGATTAAGGTAGTGTATGCGTGTGAGATTTGGGATGACATATCAACTGAAGCTTAACACTTTATTTTTTGCTCATCAAGATTGTGAATGTAACTTTACTTCTATGACAATTGAATTTGATAATTTTTTCGACTCTTTTGATACGATATAAAGAATTCAAAACAGCGACATGAGGATATTTAGAATACTAACTAATGTATTAAATTACATAGTGAAGTGAATAAGCCAAAACGTCGCCGTTACGTAATAAAAAGCCGATTTAGTATTTCTGTCAGGTAAATTCAAAACTTAGTTTGCGGTTTTCTTTTCTACCTGATTGTCCAAAACGTCGGTAGGTGTTCTACGACCAATCAAGTGCAAATTTAGGGTCACTTTAAAAGGTTCTTGAAAATAACAAAATTTATTTAATGCGATTTAGAAACCCCGTCGTTAAAGTTTGGAGACTGCCTACTGGCTCCGTATCCTTTGTTTGAGCCACCTGGAACAGACAATGGACAGCAAATGAATGTGTACATTACAATCCATATGAATTAAACCACCATTGTAATGCGCATATTCTATTTTACTCCCTTGCTGCCAGATGGTAGCCCCAGATGACTTAAACAAAGAACATTTAACTGACAGGCATGCATGCAGTCTTGAAACTAAGTGCGACATCCGACGGGGTTTTCCAGATGACATCACATATACGAATATATTCACTTATTGTTTTACAGCTTTGCTTTCTTGTAACCTTCAGAATATGATTTTGTAATATCGCATTATTTTCTTCAGTTTTGTAACAAAGGCAGATGTAATTTGAAACTACTTGGTACTCTAGGTTGGAAAACATGAGTAGAAAATAATCTTTCCCGAGGGACATCTAAATTGGACTGCAAATTTAGATGCCGCTAGGGAAATATTAATTTCGTTGCAAAGACAGATGTAGTTTGCGTTTTAAAAGTTAAACATACACGTAGGCATGATATCAAAATACGATTAACAGAAATTAAAAAGAAACAGCAAATGGACATGTAATATGTATCCGGTTGATTTTTAAATGTATTTAATATTTTTTTTTTCAGAAATGTTTTTGACCGTGACATGAATAAATTCGTTCAACACGTTATTTGCTGCTAATACAGTGCTGTAACACTGATAGGAGCAAAATATGGTCGCTTTTTGGGTACCATCTTTATGCGAAATTGTAATGTCTGAGTTTGAACATGGTTTTGAGCAAATGTGTTATGTGGATAATCATGACAATGTTGGCAAATAAATGTTTTGTACGTGTTGTGCTTTCCCTTTCAATAACTACGAATTACAGATATTTATCTTGTTTTCTTTGCATTTGATAGTGCCAGAGGCGGTTACTCTAAAATAATTAAAATGTCATTCTAACGATTTCTCATTGGTAATTTTAGGTTATTTATTAAAAATTCACAATTAGTACAAACTGGGTTTGGGATGTTGTTTGGTTTCAGTCTATTTTGAGATTGTTTGTTTTAGTTTTGTAGGGATTCCAAGTTGAATTTTAAGAATGTGCTCAATATTGTGTTCAGCCACAAACAGGGTGAGCAAAATGCCGACGCATTTTTCCATTTGCAACCAAAGAGCTCTTAAAATGCAGCAAAATAATGATTGCTATTTTGTACATATACATTTCTAAAACATTATTGGGCAGTGATGCATGTTAAGCGTAGGCGCATTGATTTAATCATAACTTTGGTTTTTACTTGAATAGATACGTCTGAAAGACGTACGACCAATTCGTGACCATCTATTATTTGTATTACCTTAATTTACAAAGTTACCAGTTACAAAACTCTAAAATGTCCGATTTTTTAACCCAAATTGGAGCATCCGCATTTTCAAAGTTTTGTACCATAAGATATGGCTTAATTTATAACATAATTTTCAAAAGATAAAGTACTTTATAATAAATTACTATTGTTTTGGGTGTTTAATCACCCTGTACATTGCACTGAATTACTCGAACCTTCATTGCAGGTGTCATATTTGCTTCCTAGTCAGGGTAGCTACTTCATTATTGTACCCCAAAATTGTATTATTTATTAAGGATGGGAATTTACAGTTTATGGAATTTGTTATAATACAAGGATAGGGAGTTAATTTTAATCCAGGCCACGTAGTGCATTTTGAATGGAGTAATTTTGACCCCGAGGTAAATGGGGACGTGTTTGCCAATTTCGTTCGACATCACGCAAAGTGCGATATGTAAGATCTCTTATGTGACCTATGAAAAAGCTCGTACAATACCAATGCGTGCAACAAAACACAATTGTGTGAGATTTGCTGCCTTATGTAGATATTACATATTGAAAAGCTATTCTATTAGGTTTGCCCAGGTGACTTGTATCCCGGATTGTATCACTGTAGATATGACGAGTTGAACGAGGCCATATTTGTTTCTCCATGTAGTAGACTGACAGAAAAATACTCTACTACATTGCAAAAATTTCCGTCTGATAAGGCCACATGGTACAATAAGTGTCATATATTTTGTAAATATATGAAACTTACCTTTGTACCTATCTAAGTGGTGGAAATTAGGTTAGTAGAAAAATTTCACTAACATTATTAGCAAAATTTCACTAACATTGTAATAAAATCCGCACATAAGATAGCTTTCCTGGGGCAGCTACCACAGTGAACGCCTTGGAAAAACACCAGTGTACAGAAGGTGAATGTCCTGCGACACCAGCTGAAAGGTCCCTTCAGTATCTTACACTGTTGTCCTATCTAGATAATATACAGACGACAGTTCTAGATCATGAATTATGTTGTTATAGATTGTTTGGTAGCAACAAGATGGTCCTTTATAATATCGAGAATCTGCACTAAATGAAATCCCCTTGCCTGGGCACGACACAATCGCAACAAACGCACCATGCATTCTGTGCGTGATGCCCGTTACTGATTAGTAAGAGGCGCGGGAATAGGAGAGGGTCGTCTTATACAAGCAAATAATCAGCACAATTTCCATTCCACCGAGTTAATTCTGAATAGGTTATAGCAACAGGATACCTGTTATCATAGTACATTGAGACAAAATTGAAAATAATATTAAATAATAATAATCTCCGTCGACCAGTGTGTTAAAATGACCTGATTCGTGTTTGTTATTGGCATTTCCGTACGCCATAACAAGACGTTTTCACAATTCATTAGAACATCTTGCGATAAATAAGTAAAAAAATCATACGGTACAATTTGTTTTCATTGTCCATAATACAAGTCAGTTCGTCCAACAAAAAATGAATGATATAAAAGCAATTGTCAATTCTTGTTCATGAATAGATCTACCAAAACAAGCTCGCCATTGTTTTAAAAGATTTATGACTTTAATTGCTTTGATACTTGGCATGCATGATGTACTTCTAGAAGCTTAGTTTACAAAAATATTTTAAATTTGAAACTTGTCTTGTCCTATTTGCCAATAATGAAATTGTATCACGGATCATTGGTCTTGTAGCAACAACGTAGTTGTATATGCACTGTTCAGGCACTAATTAATATCCAAATTCAAACTCGTAGCATAGAGCATGAAATTGTTTTGGCGACTGCAATTAACCGAGACATGGCAAACATGCAAAACAGCAACGACAGTTACAGCTGTTATGCCTTAATATATAGGGCAGCATTATCGTTTAGGTTTAAAAATAATCCCATCATCTAATTTCAAAATTTACCTCAATTTTATAAACTATTCTAGCACAAGGCATATCTTACTGCCTTTGAATCACTGCCTTGAAATCACGTATTTAAATAATTGCGTTTTCACGAAAGCGAATGCATAGGGCAGTATTATCGTTTTAGGTCTTGAAAGCCAATCCTATGATCTAATTTCAAAATTTACCTCAATTTTATAAACTATTCTAGCACAAGGCATAGCTAACTGCCTTTAAATCACGTATTTAAATAATGGTGGCATCTACGTGTTTTCACGAAAGAGAATTTGTATTAGAAGTGCATTAGAATTTCTAAATGTCGTGTATATTTGCATTTGAGGTCAATCCTATCAAACTTTACATCGTGTATCGATACTGATGCGGCATTCAACTGGACCTATATGGAATGCGGAATGTATGTTGCTTTCCCTTTCCCGGGGCCTCCCTGTATGCTACAATATCTTAAGAATCTTGAATAAATATCAGTTGAATTACAAATGTAAATAATAAAATGGCATATGAAAGAAAAGTCATAAGCATTCCTTATTGGATTATATCAAGTGATTATACACTGATATAGTTCCAGTAAAGATATATTCTAATCCTTAGGGTATCAGTAACAAATATCGTATATTGTGGTATTATTACTGGTTGAAACCACGCACAAGCTCGCGCACACACACATACACACAAACACAAACACACACACACAATAATTTGATCTACCTAATCTAATAACACACGCCGTTAATACTATTTTATTATTTTGTGTAACAATAGATCAATCGACAATAGGTAAATAAATCTTACTTGCCTTAAAACGATATATGCTTAACATTTTAGAAAATGACCTTCCAACAGTCAACATCATTAATTGGGGCGTTTTCAGGTGACCATATGGTTCTGCTATGTCGTCCCATCATAAACTGAGGTATTGAATGTGTAATCCAAACGATTGATGTCGAAAATATAGCATGGGTATTAATCACTATTGCTTGTTATATCAATTTAGAAAAAAATATGTAAACAAAAATATTTGACAACGTTATAAAGTCTAGGCTGCTGAAGGTAGAGAGATGATTGACATCCTCGTCATCAATAGTCAATATTTTGCTTGGAGTCACTGTTGAATGTGATGCACTCTCTTGTCTGCGTTGATTAGCGAATCATCAACCTCTATACATACCATGAAGCAGTGTGCCGAGAGGATACATATATTCCAGAAGGAATGTCAACACACAACGTTTTTTTTTAATTTTTTAAACAGAATTCCACAGACATCACGTAGTGGTCATCTTCGCTTCTTGCAGCAACACCTGGTGTGATCTTGAATTTAAAGTAGCGATGTGACCTTGAACTTGACGTATTAATATCGCATTTGCTTAAAATGACGCTTGGAATGTTTCTAGATTTTTGAATGGCGAAGCCTAAATCTTTTAATTATTACTTGAAAATATAAAGTTTGTAACTTGCTGTAAATTTTTTACCGGCAACAGTTCTACGCACACTCGCTTAATGCTCTCCTCTATCTCAAGATTTTTCAGATTTTTTCAGATTTTGTGACTGTGTGTAACCGAGTGCAAAATCAACTTCAGTACCTTCGTGCTTACCTTCTACACTGTGTGTGATAGTTCAAATTCCAAAGATACAGACAATTTGTCAGCCCTAGTTGTTTTAGAGTAGCAAAATACGATTGCCGTATAATATTTGTTTGGCTGGCAATTGCTTTCAATACTAGTGGTTTAAAAATCCCACTGAACGTAGAAGGGTCCGGGAGAAGCGTCCGGACAAAGTTACACTCATAGACCATGAGTATGTTTTGCAGAGTGCTGGCATATCTCAACACTAACGGCAATAAATGGACTTTAGGGCCATTCTTCAAAAAAGTAAACCTTTTTGATAAAAAATTAAGTTGATGGTATTGCAAATTTCTTTACATTATCACGTTAATCATCCCTCCAAGTTTCCTGCATGACATTTTTAAGCAAGATGTTCAACTCAAACACACCCTCATTTGCATAAATGAACGTCTTTAATATTTGGGATAAAAAAGTGAGATTATTACACCATTTTGTTGCTTTATTTTTGTATTAAATAGCTTTTAATTTTTGTTTGAAATACTGCCTAAAGTATTGCATGGACTTCAATTTTCAAAATTATGTTGAAAAAATACAAATTTATAGGAAATAGACAAGTAATTAACAGAGAATTTTAATTGACTTTGGTATGTCACACACGTGACCAAAAATACAAAGAAGTTTTTATTACTAGAAAACCACTGTCTCAGCAATGTTCATATATATTTCATGTCAAAAGCCAGTTTATATGTACCTTCCGTTATACAAAATAAATGGTTTAGATCTTTCCTCTTTCAAAGGTTATTGATGTGCTAATTGCTGTCACACACGTGACTGACACTCACCATTTTAGTATTTGAAGGACATACATTTCTGGTCATATTGAAGAAGGTGGCAGTGTTAACTTTTATTATCAGTTAAAATATGAATATGATCAGTTTAAACAAGAAAACAACAATTAATTTTAATAAAGACTGGTTTAAACTTGATTTCCATGTGTCTTTTGAAATTTTGGGGTGAAGTTGCCAAATTAAGCAGACTTGCACTATTTCAACACAGGAAATCTGCATACTAGGAGTAGCATTGCTCTTTGCAAGTTATTACTGATGACATTGTAATAAAAGTGTTTGAAATAGTTGAGAATATGGAAATACACGAGATTTTATTCAAACTTCATTTTTGGTGCACATTAACAATGGTCATCAATGTTGTGTTATAAGTAAGGGAGATGTCACACACCCGAACCACCAATGTCACACACGTGACCGTACTTAGTGATATAATTTTGTTATTACCAAGTAAAGTTTGTTTGTTACTTTTAATTACCAACATTGTTGTAATGACAACATATCAATATCTTTCTAAAATAAATATTAGAATGTGAGTACTTAAAAAATTCACAGAATTTTACAGTTGAAGTTTTAATTCTAAAAAAACCCTTTTGTCTGAGGTCACAAACGTGACCGAACTTTATTTGCCCCTTATGACGAAAATAATCAATCTGGCGAAAGTGGAAACATTATTTTTGGTTAGGTTTGGTCTAAAGGTTTTTCATGATACAAAAAGTAATAACAGATTGGTTATATTGACCAAACAGCGTTGGGTTGAAAATCAAAATTTCCAGTTTTCGGTCACAAACGTGACCGCAGAATGGCCCTTTAAAACAAGTCTAATCATAAAAAACGAAATATTCCAAAAAACTGTTAGGAATGTTCGGAAATTCCCAAACCTATGATACGTGTATCAAATGTGGTGGTTAACAAAAGTATGGTTAGGACGATTACCAACGAATCGAAGTAACTTCACCAAATATTGTGGCGCCCAATATTATGATGATTCTGGGCTATTTTGTACATAAACGAATGGCAATTTATTTGGTGGTGTGCAACCAAATTAAAACTCTGCTCAATTTTGAGAAATTAATTTGTTTCGTTAAGTACGGAAAAAATATCGCCTCCGGGACATACAGCCAGGGTAATGCTGTTAAAATCAGTATTTTATTGCCGGTTTAGTAAATATATAAGAAATCAACTGACCACTACATCAAGATTGATTGTTAATGTTTAAGGAAGGTGAAGGGTATTAGCCATTAAGCTCTTACTAAAAGAAAAAATATATCCTATAAGCATTATTCAATTCAGGTAAATGGATTTTTGTTTTTGACTCTGTCTATATTTTGGGCACACCCGCCCGTAGTATTCCCGTTTTAATTTAGCTCCAAACGCTCAAGTGAATGACATTCACGATTCTTGACTTCGTCACTCTACTCAGCGACTACATTAAATGCATACCCATTTTATTATGTTAACACGACTCTAATCGTCACAAACCTGTCGATTCAATTCGCTTCAACACGCCTTTTTTTTTTTTTTTTTTTTGTGGCGCCCAATATTATGATGATTCTGGGCTATTTTGTACATAAACGAATGGCAATTTATTTGGTGGTGTGCAACCAAATTAAAACTCTGCTCAATTTTGAGAAATTAATTGTTTCGAATTTTGTTAAAGTGAAATAGACGCTATAGTGAAATTTCACATGTTCACAAGTTAAGTACGGAAAAAATATCGCCTCCGGGACATACAACCAGGGTAATGCTGTTAAAATCAGCATTTTATTGCCGGTTTAGTAAATATATAAGAAATCAACTGACCACTACATCAAGATTGATTGTTAATGTTTAAGGAAGGTGAAGGGTATTAGCCATTAAGCTCTTACTAAAAGAAAAAATATATCCTATAAGCATTATTCAATTCAGGTAAATGGATTTTTGTTTTTGACTCTGTCTATATTTTGGGCACACCCGCCCGTAGTATTCCCGTTTTAATTTAGCTCCAAACGCTCAAGTGAATGACATTCACGATTCTTGACTTCGTCACTCTACTCAGCGACTACATTAAATGCATACCCATTTTATTATGTTAACACGACTCTAATCGTCACAAACCTGTCGATTCAATTCGCTTCAACACGCCTATGGCAAGAATTTAATTTATTACAAATCATTTAGAATTACTGCAATATACATGGCAGTGTATGAGGACTTCAAAATCTGTCTCAAAGGCTTGATTGTCACTGAAGTGAACAAGAAAACTATGGTTTGTCATGATGTCTCGTGGACGTCAATGGTCAGAAATACCCTATAAACACAAACAAATGAGCCTTGTACACAAGTGATCTAAATTTTATATAATAACACAGTTTTAATGATTTTAATCATATTGGTTCAAGAATTTGGTATGTCCAAAACACGATTAGATGTATTACACTTAATGATTTTAGTTTTTATGTACTTAAGGTTTCAAGTCCTCTAATATCCAGGGTTAAAAGAAGCGTTGCAGTTCAACGATGATAGGTCCTCACAGCGAAGACTTCAAAAGACAGCATACAATATAATTCCACGATAAATATTATCCACGGGAATCTTCTTAGTCCTTAAGATAAATTTGTCCAGCAGTTCAAGACGACGGGGTTTTCCCTTGACGACACTAATATTCTGCAATTCAATCCAGGTATTCTACCACCATCAGTCTGCCGCTACTGTCCAATTTAGGACCACAAACTGTACTGGAGTCCCTTTATGATTAAAAAAACTGAAGATCTTTTGACTTAAAGGGATTAGCAGCGATTTGCTAATCCGAAACATCGAAAAAATCATCAAAATTCATATTTTTATATTTTTGTTACTGGCATGAATATGCGAACATAACCTGCAAGTGGTTGGCTTGAAATCCGTCTATTAAAGACAAGCCAGTACTTTTTATCTGATTCTGTAATTTCTATACGTGCGTATCAAAATTCCGACTTGAGATCAAAAAAGCCTTTCCCGGTGAATATCACAGATTTTCAGCGTGATATTTTGCACCATAATCAATACAGTTTGTCCTCAAACACAAATATTATTGATCTTTTTTTATTCTGTACAGGGGTAAACCACAATCAGCTATTTAGTAAAGATATTGAGACGCCATCCCTGTATGTCTATTTTCGGGAGAGAGTATGACAAATTTCGTCAAATACTTCCTTTTTTCACTATTTAGTGGTTTGTGTCTACATTAAAGCAATTATATGATATTGTACACACTTATCCCTGATTTATTTAAGGTTAGAAATGCATTTCCACATTTTTTTTTCGATTCTCTCACATTATCGCTGCTAATCCCTTTAAAAGACGACAGCAGACAGTTTAGCTATCAAGCTCCTGTGGCATCCTATATAACAAATCCTGGCACCATTTAATGCACAAAATCTACCATTATTGTAGATCTAAACTTCTGGCTACTACTGCTGGCAAAAGTCTCTCCAGTATGTAACATCTCACAGCTAGATCCCCCTATCTCTAATAATAGTCATTACAGCATCATCATGCATAAACAAAACCTTGCACTAGCTGATCAATGGGGTCTCACATAATGACATCATCTGCATTGCACCATCTTACATAAATAACATCATAGGAAACCCCCGAATTTTGCAATCTGTTTTGATCTCAATGCATAAACAAGTTGACTCATTTTCTAAATTTAGCCTTTTTGGGAATTCCATTTCCTCTCTTGCACAATCTATCTAGTAAATAACATCTGGTCTGATCTCATTATAGCACAAGGGCACAAGGGAAATTCCATAATATACAAAGTACTTTTTCTCGTGAGAAATCTTTTCTTAAATAAAATTGAGAAATAAAATAATATTTTTAATCACAAAATGGAGGCTAATATAACAGGTGAGAAACCAAATCGTTTCTCAAACTGTAATTTAACATTTTTGCGCCAGATGTTATCTTGATTGGCACTAACATGTGATTGACTCTGATAATAAAACTTATTTTACATTAATTAGTAAAACGTATCTTTGTTAGATCGATTGCCACAGGTACAGATCAGCTGTCAGCAAAAGACCGATGGATGGATGATGGATGAACGGATGAAAGGAAGGGTGAATGGATGGATTATGGATGGATGATGGTTGGATGATGGATGAAAAGATTGATGGATAATGGATGAATGGATAGAAGAATGGATGGATGGATGGACGGCTGAATGAAGTCATTAATGAATGGATGGAGGGATGGCTGGATGGATGGATGGATGGTTGGACGGATAAACGGACGGACAGACACACAACGACTTTTCTTTTTTATTGTTAAAATAGACACACAAGTAGCAAAATCCGATACACAAGCCATGACGGAATAAAGCAATACATAAGAAATGGCTTCACACAAGTATACCTCAGTTAGCACGGACGGACGCACAGATGGACATACTTACATTCATGTACAGATACATATATACATACATACATACTCCCACAATGTCTCTTTATACCAGAAACTACTCCCACAATGTATCTCTAGTAAGTACATACATACATACATACATACATACATACATACATACATACATAAATTATGAATTTCATGAGAGGAGTGGTATCTTGTATACAGTTAAGTAGAGGTCAGTAATTTCATTAGTGAACTAGATCTTGAAAAATGAGCTTGTTTTCATAGCGCATAATGAGAATATCCTCTCAGGATTTAGTAAACAAAAAGTAGTCCCCGCGGGAGGAGACAGTCTATTAAAGGTAAAGCGATTACCCTATGAATGTGAATATGATTGTAAATGATCGGCTCTTCCTAGAATTTCCTTTTCAGCTAAATTGAAGATTTGCTTATACAGTGCATTCAGCCGATCTAAGTCTGAATAAGCTTTAAAATGTAAACATTAAAAGTGTTAATGTTCCAATATCCTATTGCAACTTTTATATTCAATATAAAGATATATCATGCAGCAGCACTTATAGATGAAGAGTTGTCAGCATGTATTAAAAATAAATTAATTTCAAATGTCAATATATGTTATCAAATATCTTCAAATTATACATCATCTAAATGTTGTTTTCCCATGTGCATCCGGCTAAATGTAATAGCTTTCAAAATCTGTAGTCATTATTGCATTGAATCCGTATGGATTTTAAAAGTGGCTCGTGAAAAGTACTTTCAGGGTATACATGAGTCGCCGGCTAAAACGAACTTGAGCTAAAACCGTCCGAGTTAATGAAGTGTTTACAAATAGGCACTGGGAACGTTGCTGTGATGAAATGATCGTATCAATGGTCAATTTTATTTACATTATCCGTGCATAATTGTATTCAGTCAAATATATTGACTCTAATACATATGAGCCATGATGGTACTTTTCCGCCTGAAAAGAAACGAGATAATATTTGAGCTGCGGTGTAATTTAAACTACTGTACATCGGATGATTGAGTGAAATCACGTATCAAGGAGGAGAATGCCTGTTTTACGGACGGAATCTCAGCGCTGGTAACGGCAGTGAGTTTTATATAGTAAATCCTTTAAATAGTTCATGTCCAAATACTGCAAAACGGTCGCGCATATTTGGATTTTTGCTACTAAAATTAAAAAATGGCTGAGAAAGTATTAAATTGTGTCACTTGTTTACACATAAGGAACAACTTTTTTTTAGAAATGTAGTCCCCTTTTCGCACACCAAAGGTTATAACATTGCGAGTGTAATACCTACTGTACCTCAGCGTTGCACGTGGAAATTCCATAAATTATGAGCAAGTAAAATGAGGTGAAATAAATCCACTAGGATTATACAATAAATCTTTAAGAAATGTTATCATTCCCAATGTATAATGTATCAGACATTACAGAAATTACCAGTTTCGACAGGTCTGTGGATTTTTTTAAAATGTCGAACTGCCGTCTAGAAATGAAAACAAATTGAATATCCAGATATGAAATTAGATGATAATGTAAATGTCTTTGCTCATTTATAATAAAAAATTATTAATCCTTTCAAGCTGAGCAATTTGTGTTGATTTAAATATATGAAATTGAACAATGTAATTCTTCGAGACAAGTCAAAATGATAATGCCAATTCTTACTTTTTGCTTGGTCCGTGAAAATTCTTCTTCTACAAGAAAATGATAAAGGATCGTATCAAAATCGATTAATTTACGACTAATTTGTGCAGATACTATCAAATAAACATTCCGCCGGTGCGAAAGTGCATTAAATTCCTGATAGAAAATGACGGTAAGTTGTAACAGATATCTTGGTGGATCACATCACAGTGGGAAAGAAATTCAATTTAGGTCTGGCTAAGTGCCGGATACAACGTGACTTCAGTTAATAAGATTCTAACAATCATGTTCGGTGTGTGCAACGCAAAACATCCACATTCATTCGGTAATTACGATTTAACAAAATATTATACGGATTGGATATCTGCCGATGGTTTTCGTCGATATTTTATTTCTATGGATGTTTTGGAATCTAAAGAAGTATTGTTACTCTATAACAGGTGTTCAGATAGTAGTTATGATCAATATACATTTAAAAGCAGGCGTTGATTTGACGCACGGCTATATATCCCTTAGAAATGAGTGACTTCCCTTTGCTCCTAATGCACTCATTTTCTTTGGTCAAAACAGGAGTGTTTCAGTTTTATACTCTCTTAAGGGGCTTCGACAGTTTGCTTTGGGTGCATCTTACCCCATCAAAACTGGTATAGTAAGTATGGTAAGTTCATATTTTTCTCATTACCTTACCTCAATGACATTTAAGGCCCAGAAAATGGATCCCTTTGATATTATAAAAAAAAGTCTCTAAATGTGCTCGACCACATTAATTAACACAAACTGTACTATGGGCCATTGTGTTCTCTACTTGATATGAGAGCCTGGCATTTGCATATACACCCCATCAAGTACCGTGGGAATCAAACTTGCGGTTTTGATGATAGAAGCAATAATGGATACTGCAAAGCCCTATTCAATAATGTGCTAATGTTGATGGTTAACCACTAATTCGGCGGTTTTTTGTTTATATCTTGGGAATGAAATGGATTTGAGAGCTCAAATCTCAGGACGACAATGAGAACAATACGGCCTTTCATCTGATATCAAAATCGATACTACTTCCGGGTAAACCAGGTGGGTCCCAAAGACTATCGGAACACGCACCTTTAAAGCGACACGATGATATTTTAGAATAGTTACTAATGTATTAAATTACATAGTGACGTGAATAAGCCAAAAACGTAGCCGTTACGTAATAAAAAGGCGATTTAGTATTTCTGTCGTGCAACCAGGTAAATTCAAAACTTAGTTTGCGGGTTTCTTTTCTACTTGTTTGTCCAAAACGTCGGTAGGGGTTCTACGTCCAATCAAGTGCAAATTTAGAGTCACTTTAAAAGGTTCTTGAAAACAACAAATATCGTCATTTATGTAATGCGACTTAATTGGAAAGCCCGTTGGATGTCACACTTGGTCGCTAAGAGTTCCTGACTGCCTGCCTACTACTGACTCTGTATCCTTTGTTTTAGCCACCTGGAACAGACAGTGGACAGTAAATGAATGTGCACATAACAATTCATATCAATTAATCCCCCATTGTAATGTACACATTCCATTGCTGCCTACTGGCTCTGTATCCTTGTTTGAGCCACCTGGAACAGACAGTGGGCAGTAAATGAATGTGCACATAACAATTCATATCAATTAATCCCCCATTGTAATGTGCACATTCCATTGCTGTCTACTGGCTTTGTGTCCTTTGTTTGAGCCACCTGGTACAGACAGTGGGCAGTAAATGAATGTGCACATAACAATTCATATCAATTAATCCCCCATTGTAATGTGCACATTCCATTGCTGTCTACTGGCTTTGTATCCTTGTTTGAGCCACCTGGAACAGACAGTGGGCAGCAAATGAATGTGCACATTACAATCAATATGAATTAAACCACCATTGTAATATGCACATTCCATTGCTGCCTACTGGCTTTGTGTCTTTTGTTTGAGCCACATGGAACAGACAATGGGCAGTATTAAATGAATGTGTATATTACAATCCATATGATTTAATCCACCATTGTAATGCGCATATTCTATTACACTCCTTTGTTGCCTATTGGTAGCCCCAGATGACTTAAACAAAAAACGCTAAACTGACAGTCAGGCAGGGAGTCAACTGACCTATAGTGCGACATCAGATGGGGTTTACAGATCGCATCATATATATGAATATATTCAGTTAATGTTTTACAGCTTTGCTTTCTTGTAATCTTTAGAATATAATTTCGTAATATCGCATTATTTTCTTCAGTTTTGTTACAAGGGCAGATGTAATTTAGTAACCATGAGTAAATGTCCAAATTGGACGGCTAATTTGGATGCCTCTAGGGAAAGATTATTTTCGTTTCATAGGCAGTTGTATAGTTTGCGTTTTTAAAAGTTAAGCACACACGTAAGCATGGTATCAAAATACGATTAACAAAAGTTAAAAAAAACACCAAATGAACACATCCGGTAGTTTTTAAATGTATTTATTTTTGTTTTGTTCAGAAATCGTTTTGACTGTGACATGAATAGATTCGTTCAACAAGTGCTGCTAATACAGTGTTGTAACACTGATATGAGCAACATACAGTCGCTTTTGGGTACCCTCTTTTTGAGAAATTTTAATATCTGAGTTTGAAGCAAATGTGCTATGTGGGTAAGCATGACAATGTTCATGATGTTGGCAAATAAATGTTTGGTACGTGTTGCGCTTTGCCTTTCAATAAGTACGATGTAGAGAGATTTCTCTCGTTTTCTTTGCATTTGATAGTGCCAAAGGCGGTTATTTTAAAATAATTAAAATGTCATTCTAACGATTTCCCATTGGTAATTTTAGATTATTATTAAAAATTCACAATTAGTAGAAACTTTTATTTTTTAGATAGATTTTCAGTCTATTTTGAGGTTGTTTGTTTAGTTTATAGGGATTACAAGTTAAATTTTAAGAATGTGCTCAATTGTGTGTTCAGCCACAAACAGGGTGAGCAAATACCGACACAATTCTCCATTTGCAAAGAACTCTTGAAGTACAGCAAATGATTGGTAATTTATATTCAGTACATAATACTTAATAATACATACTGGATATCTATGACACATCCTAAAACATTTTGGGCTGTGATACATGTTAAGCGTAGGGGCATTGATTAAATCATAACTTTGTTTTTACTTCAATAGATACATCTAAAAGATGTATGACCAATTCGCGACCATCTATTATTTGCGTTACCTGAATAGCAAGCTACATAACTGTAAAATGTCCGATTGGAGCATCCGTATTTTCAAAATTTCGTACCACAGGATGTGGCTCAATTTATAATGGAAGTTTCAAAAGACAAAGTACTTAATATTGCTATATTACAATAAATTACTATTGTTTTGGGTGTTTAATCACCCAGTACATTGCACTAAATTACTCGAACCTTCATTGCGGTTGTCATATTCAAGTTGCTTTCTAGTCAGGGTAGCTACTTCATTTTTGTACCCAAAATTGTATTATGGATGGGAATTTGCAGTTTATGGACTTTGTTATAATACAAGGATAGGGAGTTAATTTTAATCCAGGCCACGTAGTGTATTCGAATATAGTAATTTTGACCCCGAGGTAAATGGGGACGTGTTTGGCAATTTCGTTCGACATCATGCAAATTGCAATGTGTAAGATCTCTTATGTGACCTATGAAAAAGCTCGTACAATACCAATGCGTGAAACAAAACACAATTGTGTGAAATTTGCTGCCTTATGTAGATATTACATATTGAAAAGCTATTCTCTGAGGTTTGCCCAGGTGACTTGTATCCCGGATTGTATCACTGTAGATATGACGAGCTGAACGAGGCCGTATTATGTTTCTCCATTTAGTAGTCTGACAGAAAAAATAATTTTACTACAATGCCAAACAAATCCCTTTGATGAAGAACACATAGTACAATAGGTATATTAATATTTGTAAATTATGAAACTTGTCTTTGTGGCTATCTAGGTGGTGGAAATTAGGTTAGTAGCAAAATTTCACCAACATTGTAATAAAAGCCACAGGTAAAATAGCTTTTCTGGGGCAGCTATTACAGTGAACGCCTCGCCTTGGAAAAACACCATGTACAGAGAGGTGAATGTCCTGCGACACCAGCTGAAAGGTCCTTTTAGTATTTTGTACTGTTGTCCTATACAGACGACAGTTCTAGATCATGAATTATGTTGTTATAGTTTGTTTGGTATTAACAAGATGGTCCTTTATAAAAATCTTTAATCTAAACTAAATGAAATCCCTTGCCTGGGCACGACACAACCGCACCATGCATTCTGTGCGTGATGCCCGTTACTGATTTAGTAAGAGGCGCGCGAATAGGAGAGGGTCGTCTTAAACATTAAACAAGCAAATATAATCAGCATTAATTTCCACCGAGTTAGTGCTCTATAGGTTATAGCAACCGGTTAACTGTTATCATATTACATTGAGACAAAATTTAAAATAAAAAAAAAATAATCTCCGTCGACCAGTGTGATAAAATGACCTGATTCGTGTTTGTTATTGACATTTTCGTAAGCCATAACAAGACGTTTTCACAATTCATTAGAACAACTTGCGATAAATAAGTATATAAATCATACGATACATTTTGTTTTCATTGTCCATAGTACAAGTCAGTTCTACCAACAAAAAATGAATGATGTAAAAGCAATTGTCAATTCTTGTTCATGTACAGATATACCAATACATTAAAGAAGCTCACTGTTGTTTTAAAAGATTTATGACTTTAATTACTTTGATCCGTGGCACGCATGATGTACTTCTAGAAGCTTAGTTAAAAAATATTTTAATTTGAAGCTTGTCGTGTCCTATTTGCAAATAATGGAATTGTATCACGGTCCTTGTTCTTGTAGGAACAACGAAGTAGTATATGCACTGTTGAGTCCAGACACTAATTAATATCCAATTCAAACTCGTAGCAGAGAGCATGAAATTGTTCTGGCGACTGCATTTAACCGAGCCATGCCAAACATGCAAAACAGAAACGACAGTTACAGCTGTTATACCATAATGTATACGGTAATATTATCGTTTAGGTCTTAAAAACAATCGCATCATCTGATTCCAAAATTTACTTCAATTTTATAAACTATTCTAGCACAAGGCCTAGCTTACTGCCTTTAAATCACGTATTTAAATAATTGTGTTTTCACGAAAGCCAATGTATAGGGCAGCATTATCGTTTAGGTCTTAAATCCAATCCTTTCGTCTAATTTCAAAATTTACCTCAATTTTATAAACTATTCTTGCACAAGACTTAGTTTACTGCCTTTAAATCACGTATTTAAATAATTGTGGCATCTACGTGTTTTCACGAAAGAGAATTTGCCCAAGCTTATTAATATTTGAGAAGGGCATTAGAATTTCTAAATGTCGTGTATATTTGCATTTGAGGTCAATCCTATCAAACTTTACATCGTGTATCGATACTGATGCGGGCATTCAACTGGACCTATTTGGAATGCGGAATGTATGTTGCTTTCCCTTTCCCTTTCCCGGGGCCTCCCTGTATGCTACAATATCTTAAGAATCTGAGAATCATGGATAAATATCGGATGAATTACAATGGGAATAATAAAATATGAAACAAAAGTCATAATAAGCAATTATTATATAATATGAAGCTTCCATCTATACCACATATTTTTAATACTGTACAGTATTTCAAAATCATTGAATAGTATTCTTGATACCGTACAGTTCGTTACCTGGTTTATGATAGCACTAGTAATACGTACGATCCTTTATAGCGTCCATGAACGTTATATGAGTTTACATAAATGTTGCTCAGGCTTGCTGCACTGGTGCTCCCGGTAGCTTAGCGGGGAATCATATTCAAACCGTAAACATTGAAAATGGCTGCCGGGGTAACCGAATTTGTTGGCCATGGTAAAGTCATTAAAGTGAATACCGTACCCCACTATGCAAATTGTGTTGCATTTTACAGTCAACTTCATATTGTATAACAATAATAATATTGGATAGCATTTTTGGGGGTGATATGAGAATATACCACACTCGTCAAGAAAATATCGAACTCGCCTTCGGCTCGTTCGATATATTCATGACTCGTGCGGTATCACCCTCAGAGCCATCCAATATTATATAATTCCTTATTGGATTATTTCAATTGATTATACACTGATAGAGTTCCAGTAAAGATATATTGTAATCCTTAGGGTATCAGTAACAAATATCGTAACATTGTGGTATTATTACTGGTTCAAACCACGCACAGGTGCACACATACACACGCACACACCTACACACATGATTTTATCAACCTTACCTAATAACACACGCCTAACTTTACCCATTAATACTATTTTCGATCTTGTGTAACAATAGATGATCAATCGACAATAGTTAAATAAATTTTAGTTGTCTTAAAACTATGTATACTTAACGTTTTAGAAAATGACTTTCCAATAATCAACATCATTAATTGGGCCGTTTTCAGGTGACCATATGGTTCTGTTATGTCTTCCCATCATAAACGTATAATCCAAACGATCGACGTCGAACATATGGCACCGGTGTGGCAGGAGATATAGTCCTCCGGGCTCACAGTCCGGGAACAATGGTGAACAATAGGGCAATCGATTCCGTTGTCGTCTATGGAGCCCGGAATATGATACCTGCCGGACTATTATTACTTTCACACCGGTATTAATCTCTATTTGTTTGTTCTATCCATTTAGAAAAGAAATGTGAAAAAATATTTGACAAGTCTAACCTGCTGAAAATAGAGAGGTGATTGACATCCTCGCCGTCGATAGTCAATATTTTGCTTCGAGTTGAGTGTGATGCATTGTCTTGTCAGCGTTGATTAGCGAATCATCAACCTCGATATGTAACATGAAGCAATGTGACGAGAAGAATCATAATTCTAGAAGATATGTCCACGCACAATATTTTTAAACAGACTTCGACAAAGATCATGTGGTGGTCATCTTGGTTTTTGTTGCAGCAACACCTGATGCGATTTTGAATTTAAATAGCGATGTGACCTTGAACTTGACGTATTAATGTCGCATTTGCTCAAAATAACGCCTTGAATATTTCTAGAATTTTGAATGGCGAAGCTGAAAATGTAATTATTACTTAAAAAATATAAAGTTTGTAACTTTTTGTAAACTTTTTATCGGTAACAGTCATGATGTTCGGTAATTTCCAAATCCTATGATACGTGTACCACATGTTGACGATTACCAAAGAATCGAAGTAACTTCACCAAATATGGTGTTGCCCAAAATTATAATGAGTCTGGGCCATTTCTACAAAATACAGCAATTAAACTTGCGTCATCCCCCTGGCAAGATGGCAGTATGAAACATGACCTCAAATGACCTTTGACCTTGGTCCATGACCTTTGAAAGCATCCACGTATGATGAAGGAACCCCTATTGCACCTTAACCCCAAGTCTGGTTTAAGTCGGACTTCAACTTTCGAAGAAGACCTGAAGTATGAAAGCCTAACAAAAACCTATTCAAACTGGAACACACATACACATACATACACACATACATACACACACATACATACAGACTTGAGCGCTATCGCAAAATCCCCCTTCTGCTTTTCAAGCCAGGGGATAATAAACGAATGACAATTTATTTGATGGTGTGCAGCCAAATTAAAACGGCAATTTCTCGCTAACGAGAACGAGGTGTAAGGTAGCATACTTTAATATTCTCTTTACTTTAACCCTCGTCTACCTTAGCCATTTTTTGTAAAAAAAAAACCCGAATGCCTGTGATTTTCGTTACTGAACATCCGATTCATATAAATTTAGTACCACAGGATAGCTTAGTTTCTTATTTCCATTGGTATCAAAATAAGTACCAACATTCCCATTATGACGTCAATATGACGTCATAAGTTGAGCAATGTCTGAAAATACTTGATACAGGGTTGAAAATTGGTATTTTGCAATTCTATTGACGCAAACACATTATTATAGCACTAAAACACTCTGAGTATATAAAACTAGTCATTTCCCATCATGTAGAGCCAAAAACCGTGTAAAATCGGATATTCCTAGCTTTTTAGTGAAAAAATGAATTTCCCCCTATTCATACCAATTGACAATTACATTAAATAATTTGGCACCAAAAAGAGGGTTTTAGCAAGGGGCGAACAAAATATGAAGGGGGTGGCCCCTTCGGTAGACGAGGGTTAAATCCTCAAATCAAATTATCCTGCCCCTCCTAAAAAAAACAGTTTGGTTCGTCTTCTAAATGACTTTTGGGAGTTTAGTTAAAATATGCTTTAATTTTATTGACCCAATATTTTATGAGGTGCATTTACACAACTGATACCTTATTTAATATAAAATTTCCCTCATCATGTTTTGTAAATAGCTAATTATTTTTGCAATATCAAAACAATAAAATATATATGTGACTTTTTAGCATATGGGTTGTTGACAATTTTGAAATATCAGCTTTTTAAAATATATACATTTGTAGGAATTCGTTGTTTTAGAATAGAACAAAAGCTACATTCAGCTGAATCAAAAAGAATGAGTTTTACTCATTTTTAGAACCACACTCCGGGACATACGACCAGGGGAATGCTTTTAAAATGAACTTTTTATTGCCGGTGTGGCAGGAGATACGGTCTGCCGGATTCATAGTCCACCTACAACGATAAAGAATAGGCCACTCGATTCAGATGCCTCTTCACGCCACATCAGTTTCACGCTTTATTCCGTTGTCGTCTACGGAGCCCGGACTATGGCTCCGGGCGGACCATATCTCCTTTTACACCGGTTTAGTAAATATTAAGAAATCGGCTGACTACACTGTTAAAAATTTCCGTAAATTAAGAAAACAGATTTTCCGTAAATTTACGGAAAAATCTGTTTTAGAAAACAATAAAAATAAAAAACAAACAACATAAAAAATAGCTAAAAATGTTAATTTACGGAAATATTTCAAAATTTCTGGCAGCAATATTTCCGGATTTTTTTTTTTGGTTCCGTAATTTTAAATTACGGAAAAATTCTGTTAAAATACATATTTTTTTTTCCATAATATGAGACAAATTTCTGTAAAATTACTGTCAAAGTTCCGTTAATTGACAGAAATTTCTGTAAATTTACCCTAAGATTGTAAATGTTTAGGGAAGGCGAATTATATTATAGCCATTACTAAAAGAGAAAATATATCCTATAAGTATTATTCCATTCAGGTAAATGGATTTTTGTTTTTGATTCGGTCTATTTTTTGAGGCACACCTGCCTGTAGCATTCCCGTTTTAGTTCAGCTCCAAAGGCTCAAGTGAATGACATTCACGAATCTTGACTTTGTCACTCTACTCAGCGACTACATTAGATGCATACCCATTTCTATTATGTTAACACGACTCTAATCGTCACAAACCTGTCGATTCAATTCGCTTCAACACGCCGATATGGCAAGAGTTTAATTTATTACAAACCATTTACAATTACTGCAATATACGTGCAGTGTATAAAATCTGTCTCAAAGGCTTGATTGTCACTGAAGTGAACAAAAAAAATATGATGAGAAACCGAATCTTTCTTAATAGTTCAAAGTGGAACTTAACATTCTTGCGCCTGGTTTCACCTTGATTAGAACTAACTCTGATAGTAAAACTTATTTAAAACGTCGATTTGTTAGATCGATTGCCACAGGCACAGATCAGCTGTCAGCAATACATGCATAGAGTAATGTATGTATGTATGTATCTATGTATGTATGTATGTATGTATGTATGTGTGTATGTGTGTATGTATGTATGTATGTATGTGTGTGTGTATGGATGGATGGATGGATGGATGGATGGATGGATGGATGGATGGATGATGGATGGATGGATGGATGGATGGATGGATGGATGATGGATGGATGGATGGATGGATGATGGATGGATGGATGGATGAATGGTTGGATGGTTGGATGGTTGGATGGATGGGGAAATTGATTAATGGATCGACGGGATGATTTGATGGATGGATGATTGGTTGGATGGACAGACGGACGGACAGACACACAAATTAATGAGGGTATACTTGCGTGACTTTTCTTTTGTTAAAATTAGACAAACAAGTGGCAAACTTAGACACACAAGCCATGACGGAATAAACAAAAGAAATGGAGTCACACAAGTATACCTTAATTAGCACGGTCGGACGGAGAGATGGACATACATAAATCGATGCATACATATATAAATTATGCATTTAATCAGAGTAGTCGTATCTTGTATACAGTTAAGTAGAGGTCAATAATTTTGATTAGTGAACTAGATTTTGAAAGTGAGCTTGTTTTCTTAGCGCATAATGTGAATATCCCCATTCTACCTCTCAGGATCTTAGTAAAGAGAAAATAGTCCCCGCGGGAGGAGACAGTCTATTAAGAGTAAAGCGATTACCTTGTGAATGTGATTGACTTCAATTCCATCTTATATATACGCCTTGCAAATGATCGGATCTTCCTAGAATTAATTTCCTTCTCAGCTAAATTGAAGATTTGCTGATACAGTGCATTCAGACGTTCTAAGTCTGAATAAGCTTTGAAATGTAAACATTAAAAGTGTTAATGTTCCAATATCCTATTGCAACTTTTATATTCAATATAAAGATATATCATGCAGCAGCACTTATAGATGAAGATTTATCAGCATGTATTAAAAATAAATTAATTTCAAATGTCAATGTATGTTATCAAATATCTTCAAACTATACATCATCTAAATGTTGTTTTCCCATGTGCATCCGATTAAATGTAATAGCTTTCAAAATCTGTAGTCATCATTGCATTGAATCCTTACGGATTTTAAAAGTGGCTTGTGAAAAGTACTTTCAGGAAATACAAGAATCGCCGGATAAAACGAACTTGAGCTAAAACCTTCCGAGTTAATGAAGAGCTAACATAAAGGTACCGTGAACGTTGCGATGATGCAACTTACATTATCCGTACATAATTGTAACATACCGTATTTAGTTCACTATATTGACTCTAATACATATGAGCCATGATGGTACTTTACGCCTGAAAAGTACTTTCAGGAAATACATAAGTCGCCGGCTAAAACGAACTTGAGCTAAAACCTTCCGAGTTAATAAAGTGCTTACATATAGGCACTGGGAACGTTGGTGTGAAGAAATGATCGTATCAATGGTCAATTTATGTTAATTATCCGTACATAATTGTAGCATGTATTCAGACAATTATATTGACTATAATGCACATGAGCCATGATGATACTTTTCCGCCTGAAAAGAAACGAGATAATATTTGAGCTGCCTTTGTAATTTAAACTACTGTACATCGGATGATTGAGTGAAATCACGTATCAAGGAGGAGAATGCATGTTTTACGGACGGAATCTCAGCGCTGGTAATTCAGTGAGTTTCATAGTAAATCCTTTAAATAGTTCATGTCCAAAACTATATAACGGTTGCGCATATTTTGGATTTTGCTACTAAAATTCAAAAATGGCTGAGAAAATATTAAATTGTTCTCTTGTTTACACATAAGGAACAACTTTTTTTAGAAATGTAGTCCCCTTTTCGCACACCAAAGGTTATAACATTCCAAGTGTTAATACCTACTGTACCTCAACGTTTCACGTGGAATCCATCAAATGAGCAAGTAAAATGAGGTGAAAAAATAAATCCACTAGGAGTATACAATAAATCTTGAGAAAAGATTATCATTCCGAATGTATAAGGTATCAGACATTACAGAAATTAACGGTTTTCGGCAAGTCTGTGGATTTTCTTTTAAATGTCGGAACTGCCGTCTAGAAAAATAAAAATAAATAATATCAAGAATCTGAAATAGAGGCTAATGTAAATGTCCTTTGCTCATGGATAATAAAAAAAAATACTAATCCTTTCAAGCTAAGTAGTTTGTGCTCATTTAAATAGATGAAATTTTGAACAAGGTAATTCTTCGAGAACAAGTCATTAATGATAAATGCAATTCATACGTTTGCGTCGGTATATGTGAATATTTATTCTTCTACAAGAAAATTGATAAAGGATCGTATCAAATTCGATAATTAGACTAATTTGTGCAGATACTATAAAATAAACATTCGATGGACGATCAAATTTCGATAGAACAACGACGTAAAGTTGCTAAAGATATCTTGGTGGATACAGTGGGAAAGAAATTCCTTTAGGATGGCTAAGGTGGCCGGGGATACATCGTGACTTCAGTTAAAAGATTCTAACAATCCATGTTCGTGTGTGCAACGCAAAACATCCACATTCATTCGGTAATTGCGATTTAACGAAATATAAGGACGGATTGGATATTTGGCGATGGTTTTTCGTCGGTATTTGTTTTATGGATGTTTATGTAAATAAACATGTAAGAAGTATTGTTACTCATATTAGGTGTTCAGACCGTAGTTATGATCAATATCCTCTAAAAGCAAGCGGTGACGGACGGCTATTCATCCCTTAGGAATGAGTGACTTCCCTTTGCTCCTATTGCATACATTTTCTTAATCAAAACAGAGGCAGTGTTTTAGTTTATACCTCTTAAGGGGCTTAGACAGTTTGTTTTTGCGTGCATCTTTGACCGCCTCACTTTATCCATCAACACGAGATGTGGTGATCAGAAGAAGTTTAAATGGCGTTAATAATTAATGTTTATTCGAGTATCCACAAAAATAATAATATGTGGTTGGAGTATTGAGTCTGTATCATGTAGAATTTTGTTATCTCTGTTACTAGGTATTGAATAGTGATCAAATATGCACTCAAAACCAGCCTACTAAACCCTCACTCAGAAACTTATGGGGAACATTTGAAGGTTTTTCGGTTTTGAGTTTGCAGTTGATGGCGCATTCATACTCATATGCTACGTTATTTCATAAAATTCTATACTTTGGAAATATGGACAAGACATGTATTGTGCGGGTTATTCCCACCATTTCAGCTGTACGAAACGGTATGATAGCAACATATCTTCAGGTTAACCTGTCCTATTTAACTGGTAGTTTTATTCTATAAAACTTTTATTGACCAATGGAGTTTGATGATTAGGGTAGTGTGTACGAGTGAGATTTGGGATGACATAATCAAATGAAACTTACACATTGAGCCAATTTATTCTTTCATCAAACTGGGGGTTGTTGCAAATTAAATATATGAAAAATCGAATTGACAATTTTATGATGCCAGTTCTTTTTCGACTCTTGTGTTATACAATGTTATGATTTAAAGAATTGGAAACAGTGTTTTAAAGCGGACACGACGGCATTCTAAAAAAGGCGTCCCCATGTTTTTACAAAAACCGCTCTTTGTGCTTTTTTCGACTTGGTGGTTATGGAGATTTGAGCCTACTGGATCGTATCCTTTGAATAAGCCACCTGGAAAAAACAGGGGGCAGCAAATGAATGTACACATTACAAACCATATCAATTAATCCACGATTGTAATGCGCACATTCTATTGCACTCCTTTGCTGCCTATTGGTAGCCCCTAAATGACTTTAACAAAGACTTAAACTAACAGTCAGGCAGGCAATCTTGAAAACTACAAAGTGCGACATTCCATGGGGTTTTGATGCCATCGTATATATGAATCATTCAAATTGTTGGCGCTTGCTTTTGTAAGTTGGAATATGATTTCGTAATATAGTATTATTTTCTTCAGTTTTGTAACAAGGCAGATGTAATTTGAACTACTTGGCACTCTGGTTGGTAAACATGAGTAGAAAATTAATCGTTCCCTAGGGGAATCCACATTGGGCGGCTAATTTGATTGCCTCAAGGGCAAGATTTTTGTTTGTAGTTGTGTTTTAAAAGTTAAGCATACACGGTAGACATGGTATCAAAACACGTTTAGACAAAGTTAAAAGAAATACTAACAGGACATGGATACGTAATCCGGTTGTTTTTTTTAAAAAATGCATTAATATTTTTGTTCAGAAATCTGGTTTTGACCGTCGCTGTTTTTTGAGTAACCCTCTTTATGCGAAATTATAATGTCCGAGTTTGAAGCAAATGTTCTATGTGTGTATCATGACCACATTGTCAATGTGTTGTACGTGTTTGTGCTTTCCCTTTCAATAACTACGAATTTGAGAGATTTCTCTTGTTTTCAGTTCTGAATGGATGTTGGCCAGGGTCGGTGACTTTAAAATATTTAAAAATGGCATGCTAAACGATTTCACACCGGTAATCTTTAGGATTATTTATTCAAAAACTTTACAAGTAGTACAAACTGTGATTTTTAGATGCAGTTTTCATTCTATTTGAGCTTTTTTCAGTTTGTAAGGGCTTCCAGATTTAAATGTGTTCAAAAGAATGTGCTCAGTTCTTGTTCAGGCCACAAAACAGGGTGAACAAATGCCGACGCATTCTTCATTTCCACAAACTCTTAAAGGTACAGCAATGATTTGCATTTAATTTTATATTATATTTTTTCTTAAGACTACATACTGGATATGTTGACACATTTCGAAAACATTTTTGCTGTGATACATGTGAAGCGTAGGCTCATTGAAGTTAATCAAACTTTGTTTTTTATTAATATATCAATCTGAAAGATGAAACCATTCGGACATCTATTCTTTGTTTTAACCTCCTAGCAAGTTACAAACTCTGAAAATCTGCATTTTCAAGTTTGTACCATACGCTATGGCTTTATTTTCTAACGTAATTTTACAAGGTTAAAGTACTTATATTACCTACTATATCACAATCATTACTATTGTTTTTGGGGTATTTACTCACCTTTTGGCTCGAATTCCACGACATTCATTGCATGTGTCACATTACTTCTAAGGCAGTATCTGCTACTGCATTATTGTACCCCAAATTGTATTATTGAATTGATGGGAATTTGCAGTTTATGGAATTTGTTATAATACAAGGATAGGGCGTTATTTTTATCTCAGGCCACGTGTGCACTTCTGATGTCGTAATTTGACCCCGATGTAAACGGGGACGTGTTACTTCCAAATTTCGTTCGAACATCACGCCCATTGGCGAATGTTTAAGATCTCCTTATGTGACCTATGAAAATGCTCGACAATACCAATGCGGGCCACAAAACCAGCCAATTGTGTGAACTTTGCTGTGCCTTATGTATGATTTACATATTGAAAAGCTATATTCTCGAGGTTTTTTGCCCCAGGTGATTGTAACCCGGATTGAGCACGGAGATAATGAGACGAGTTGAACGAGGCCAGATTAATGTTTTCTCCATGTAGTATTCTGACAGAAAAATATGTTACTGACAAATCGCAACAAATTCCCTTTGTGAGACACATATACATAAGTGTCATAATATTTTCAAATATATCAACTTGTCCATTGTTCATCTAGGTGTTGAAGTTAGGTTAGCAGCAAAATTTCACTAACATTGTAATAAAATCACAGGTAAAATAATCTTTTCCTGGAGCAGCTATCACAAGTGAACCCTTGGAAAAACACCAGTGTACCAAGTAAAATGTTCCCTGCGACAACCAGCTGACAGGGTCCCTTTTAGTATTTTGTACTGTGCCATCAGTTGACATTGCTAGACATGAATTATGTTTGTTATGTTTATTTGTATTAACATATGTCCTTTATAATATCGTTAATACTAAACTAAATGAAATCCCTTGCCTGGGCACGACACAACCTCAGCAGCATTCTTGCGGATGCCTTACTGATTTAGTAAAGGCGCCGAATAGGAGAGGTCGCTTAAAAAACTTATCCATCAAATATAAATCAGCATTAATTTCCAACCACCGCGTTAGTGCTCTATAGGTTATAGCAACCGGTTAACTGTTATCGTATTACATTGAACAAAATTAAAATATAAAAAAAAATATCTCCGTCGACACGTGTGGTAAAATACCCTGATCGTGTTTGTTTATTGCTATTTCGTAACGCCCTAACAAGAGTTTTTCAAAATTCATTCAACAATCCTGCGATAAATAAGTATATAAATCATACGTTACAATTTGTTTCATTGCCATAGTACAAGTTCAATTCTAAAACCACAAACTAGTCATAAAAACAATGTCAATTCTTGTTCAGGTATAGATATACTCAAAACACATTAACAAACTCGCATGTTATTAAAATTTATGACTTTAATTGCGTTGATACTTTGCATGCATGATGCACTTCGAGGAGTTAGTTTAAAAATATATTTTGATTTGAATTTGCGGTGTCCTATTTTTGCCAATAATGGAACTGTATCACGAATCCTTGGTCTTGTAGCAACAACGTAGTAGTATATGCACCGTTGAATCAGGACACTAATTAATAATCCAAAACCGTAGTACTAGATCATGAAATTGTTTTGGTTACTGCATTTAACTGAGACATGCCAAACATGCAAACGCAACGACAGTTACAGCTGTTATGCCACAATGTAAAAGACAGTATTTCTCGTTTTTGTCTTAAAAACAATCATATCATCTATTTAAATTTACCGGCCCTCATTGTACTGCCTTTTAATCACGTGTTTAAATAATAGTAGGGCCTACGGTGGTGTTCGACGAAAACGAATTTGGCCCAGCTATGATTATTTGAGAAGGGCATTAGAATTTCTAATGACGTGTACATTTGCACTTTGAGGTCATCCTATCAAATTTTACATCGTGTATCGATACTTATGCGGCATTCAATGGACCTATATGGATGCTGAATGTTAATGTCCTTTCCTTTCCCGGGGCCTCCCTGTATGCTACAGTAATCTTAAGAATATTATAATCATGATAAATATTGGCTGCATTACAAATGGAAATAGAAAATGACATATGAAACAAAAGTCATAATTAGATTCTTACTTGATTATATTAATTGATTATACAATAGAGTTCCAGTAAAGATGTTTTATAATCCTTAGGGTATCAGTAACAAATATCCGTAACATTGTGGTATTATTACTAGTGTCATACTACGCACATTCACACAACCCACAAACACAACACACACAGTAAGTCTTTTATCTACCTTATCTAATACACACGCCTAACTTACCCGTTATACTATTTTATTATTTGTGTAACACTAGATCAATCGACAATAGGTACATAATCTTACTTGCCTTAAAACGTAAAACGCTATAGGCTAACGTTTAGAAAATGACTTTTCCAACAATCAACATCATTAATTGGGCCGTTTTCAGGTGACGCATATGGTTCTGTCGTCCCATCATAAACTGAGAATGTAAATACAAACGATCGATGTCACAAATATGGCACGGGTATTAATCACTATTGTTGTTATATCCGGTTTGAAAAATTGGTGAAAAAATATTTGAAAACGTCCATAAATCTAGCCTGCTGAATGTAAGAGATTATTGACATCCTTGTCGTAATAGTCAATAATTTTGCTTGGAGTCACGGTTTGAATGATGCACTCGCTTGTCACGGTTGATTAGCAAATCATCAACCCTCTATGACATACCATGAAGCAGTGTGCCGAGCCGGGCCGGGTGCCGAGAGGATCCTCAATTCTAGAAGAAATTCCACACACCAAGGGTTTTTTAAAATCAGAGCTTCCACAAAGATCACGTAATGGTCATCTTGGCTTCTTGCATCAACACCTGATATGATCTTGAATTTAAAGCAGCGATGTGACTGACTTGACGTATTAATCTAGCCTTTGCCTCAATTGACGCCCTCAATGTTTCTAGATTTTTGAATGGCGAAGGCTGTTGTATTATTTACAAAAAAATATAAGTTTGTAAAAAAGATAGGAATACAATTTCTATCTGCAAGTTCTATGTCCACCCACCCAGAAGCTTAGCATCTTCTCGATCGCAAGGCTTCTTTAGACGATATACCGATTTTGTGACTTTTTGTACTCAGTGCAAATTAACTTCATCATTTTCCATGCTTATCTTTTCGCACTGTGTGGACGGCTTCAAAGGTCACAAGTTACAAACGAATTTGTAGCCTTGGTTGTTTTATAGTAGCAAAATACGATTGCCGTACAATATTTGCTTGGGCGCAATGCTTTCAATACTAGTGGTTAAAAATCACGCTGGAACGTACAAGAGAATCCGGAAGAAGTGCCCGGAGAAAGTTACACTCAATAGACCATGCGCCTTCGCCTGAGTCTTGTATATCTCAACAGATAACGCTATAAATGACTTATATCAGTCTAATCATTAAAATGAATTAGCCAACGTCATGATCTTCAGCAATTTCTCAAATCTGTGATCGTGTACCAAAGATGGTTGTTTCCAAAATATGGTACGGACGATTACCAAACCGAAGTAACTTCACCAAATATTGGGATGTCCCCCAAAAGTTTGAGATTCTGTGGGGTCCGTTTAGCGAAAATTACACGTTTCGTTAGTGTTTTACCTTTCTCGAGTCAGTGACGTCAGAGCATTATGCAGTGATCGCAGCTAAAGCGGGCGGGCGTTAATTCAAAGTGCTTGGCATATCCACGCGCGTATAAAACCGGTGCGAAAATTCACACGCAAACATCTGTCTGAACGCGCTGACGTCCTGCCTCTAGGAAGGTAAGTGGAGTATTAACTCATTATGTTCCTAATAATATTTTTAATCCTGCATATTGCTTTGGATGATTTAGTCACTCCAGTCATGACACACTATGCAAAAGTATATTTTTTACGACTGAGTTTCTCGAATGTACGCCTGGCCGTCACTCTTTCTGAGTGTGTTTGTTTGTTCTCCTACTCTAGTTCCATGGGTCTTGTATATTTTTTGAATGCTGACCAACAATTACCGCACTATTGCTTTAATGGAAATGCTTCCATTCAAAAGCTCAACCATTCTGACAGTTTTCACAAAGAAGCTTTGTGTATTATTGTAACCGTTATAACCGGGCTTCTATGATCTGATATATAATAATTGTCATTGAATAAGGGCCTATCATCCTATCAGCTTTTGTAACTACTAACTTCGAACACGGCTGTTTCATCTCTTACTTTTTTTCAAGGGCTTTTCATTTATGAATAACTAGAGCGGCAATAGCAGTACCACTCCCAATACTACTAATTAATATCATTATACAACAATACCTTTAGGGATTCCTGTTCGTGAAAAAACACTACTTAAAATCCACTCTCTCATCCAGTCCATTCATTAATATTTTCACAACAATTACCAGTGCAGATTTTGTGGCATTCTATGAAACCGCGGAAAATCTCTTAGATAATCTTCTTCGATATAGTGGACTCACGTCTTTCTATTCCACCTTCCATCTGGCATACGCACATTGATTTCCGATCAATAACAATAGTGCTTTCAAGTCGGTGCCAAAAGTTAACCGGTTCGAAGGTAGATTCAAACTATGATGTTAATTGTCCAAGTACAATAAAGTTAAGTTTTTTCCAGTTTTTACTAAGAATTAGTATAAATCCCACCCTTAAGAATTGCTTTCATTATTAGAAATTATTGGATGGGTATGTGTATATTTCTTGTGCCTAAGGTATGATTTATACACAGTCAATTCCTTTAACCAACTATAATGTCTTACCACTTCTACTATACCATGATTGCTGTAAATGATACCATACGCCACTACCTTTGACTATACAATTCATCAAACCGTT